>LDAU01000177.1:0-34299 GCA_001447515.1 Pseudocohnilembus persalinus
CAGGAAAACAAGGCCCTCATTTCCGCCAAATACGAAGAAATCTCGCAAAAAAAAATCCAGTAACTATAACAAAAATACACTTAAACCTACCTAATCGACGTAGTTTAAATTTTACTGTAAAAAAATGCTGATGTAAATCAAATTGCCACCGACGGATTTTCCCCTCTTTAAATCGCCATCAAAGAAAAATCTTTCCAAGTTTTCCACACTTATATGAAAGACCCCAAAACCGATTTGGAAAAAGGATTTGGATTGTATGGAATTTATAATACTTTGGCTGAAAATTTAAATAATGACAGCGTTTTTGAAATAATGAAAGAAGTTTTGCAAAAACATGGAAATAATATTTAAGGCAACTTTTTAAATAAAGTTAACGAAAATGGATATACCCCTATTCAAGTCGTCGTCAAAGATGGACTTTGTGATGAAAAATATTTAGAAAAATTCTTAGAAATTCTTAAATTAATGATCGCCAAAGGCGCAAAATTAGACCATCAAGTTTTGCAAAAATTCCAGTTTAGACCTGAAAACCTAGTTTTGCCTGAAAATGAAACAGATTATGCTAAATAATCCAGAATTGTCCTTTAATCTTTACAAAAATATTTAGAAAACAAAAATGAAGTTAACAAAGAAGAATTCCACAAAGAACTGAACAAAAAATTAAAGTTCTATCAAGAAAAAGAATAAAATTAAGAAATTTAAAAAGACCTTGATAGTCAAAATTTGGCCATTTTATAATAACAAAATTCTTCTTTAAATTCAGAAGAAGATGAAGAAGAAGAGGAAGAAGAAGAATTAGAAGAAGATGAAGAAGAATAAGAATTTGATAATGATGAAGAAAATTAAGATTAAGAAGAAGAAGAAGAAGAAGAATTAGAAGAAGAATTTGAAGAAGAATTAAATGAAGATTATGAAGAAGAAGATAGCTAAAGTTCTTAATAACTGTAAAAAGCTTCTAAAAGTTAAAAAAAAAAATAAGTCTAGAAATCCTTGAAAGAGGATGAAGAAAAAGAATAAACAGGTGAAAATTCATAAATATTAATAATTTATAGTTTTTTATTAACGTTTTAATATTTTTAATTTTGCAAAAATTTTAACTATTCTTTTTTTATAGAAAAAGATGCCGAAATTTAAAGATTAATTGGTTAAATAAAACAATAATATGCAGGAGATTTCAAATCAAATATTTTCCACTTAATTATTAAATACAAAACCAAATACATCGAAGAAATCACCCAATTATTCGTTGAAAACAATGTTGACTATACTGTAAAAAATAAACTAGCATACAAATTCATACATTTTAACTAATTATTTTACTTATTAATCTATAAAAAAATATATTCAATTAATTTAAAAATTCTATTAAATTATTTTAAAAATTCTATTTAATTATTTTAAAAATTCTATTAAATCAATCAAAAATTAATTTAAAAATTAAAGCAACCCGACCTTTTCAACATAACTCCTTTACACTCATACATCCTACACAGCTCAAACTACCTAGAATCCCAATTCTCCTACCTTTTAAATTTGCCCAAACAAAAAGAAACCATAACTTTGCAGCAATTTTACACCAAATAAACTATTTTACACAGCTTTTTAAGAGGCTCAATAAGCGTCTACGACAATTTAACAAAAGAACAATAACTTCTAAAAGCCACTGAAATCGACGAAATTCTAAACACAATCAAATAAAATTTAATAAAAAAACTGCTAAAAATAGCTCATCAGTGCCTAAAAATCGAAAATAACAACCAATAAATCCCCTTATTAGCTCTTTTCCAATCCTAAGCCTATTCTATCGAAAATCTAAGAGAAATTATGGAATATTCGGATGAATTTTTAAATTTAATTAATAAGGCCGACAAAACTGGAAAAACTTTGCTTCATTACATGTTTATAAATAATTTTTACAGCTAGGAAAATCTACAAATTTTATTAAATTACAACTGTCTTTCCACCCTAGATAAATAAGAAAAAAATCAACTTAACACTCCCTTACACTATTTCTTGCTCAACGCTTAAAACTCAGAAACAACCTAAAAATGTAAAAAATTTAAAATAATTCAATTTAATTTTTTTAATTTTAATTAAAAAAAATTATTTACATTTCTTTTTTACGAATTAAATTATAATTCTTTTCTTTCTTCTATATTTAATTTTTATTATTTTCACTTTTATTCATTTTTTTTCTATCTTTTCTAATTTCTTTTACTATTTTTTATTTTAAAGGCATTGACATTCTACTAGCCTCTCCCTAAGGAGTAAATGCTCTAAAAAAAACCAATAAACAAAAACAAACCCCTCTCCAAGTCTACATAAACCAATACAAATACGAGGTAATTCCTTCTCTAGCTTCCAAAATCGCGACAATTAACGCCGTCGAAATAATAAACAACAGGGACGAAAACGGCCTAACTGCAATTTTCCAATTCATTTAAAAAATCCCAGACACAAAACAAACCGCAAAAATTTTCTAGCAAATCCTGGATTTAGGAGCTGATTTATCCCTAATAAACCCGAAAGATTTTAACGATTAACCTTTGGTCATTTAAGCTTTAAATTTAAATAAATATGGATTTATTAAGGGATTGGCCAAAAAAGGAGCCTAACTTAATATTAGATAAGATTATTATAAAATTGTTTTAGATAAATATACTAATAAAGATTTTAACGTAGTTACTAGAAAACTTGTTTCTAGTAAAATCCCCCTAATTTACACTATTTAACGAAGAGATGAAGAAAATGTCGATTTATTACTTGAATTAGGAGCTGACGCCAATTATTTAGATCAATAACGTAAAAAATTTTATATTTGTTATGTTTATTAATTTTATTTATTTACATATTTTACTATATTTTTCTTTAATTATATATCTTTATATTTTTATAATTTTATTTTATATTCTTTTTTGTCTATAATAAAATAAAGATGATATATTCTACTTTTATTAAAAAAAATATGATATTTAATATAATTTAACTTTTTAGAAAGAAACAGTTTGCACCACGCCTTAAACACCCAAAAAACAGATGCAGACACCAGTTTCGAAATCGAAAAAAGTCTTATCAAATTCAAAGCTAACGTAAGCAAAGATATAACTGGAAGAACTCCTTTACACTATTGTTTTGTTAAATACTCTATTTAAAATGAAAAAGATATCGAAAATCTCCACTTAACTCCTATTGACCCTTATGAATCTGTTTCTTCTATTTGTTAAGCCTAAAAATTTGATGTAATTTATATTATTTATAAATTTAAAATTAAAAAATTAATTTTAAAGTTTTACTCAAAATCTATTTTTTTTTTTCAACTTATTAATTTTTTGAATATTTATTTTTACTTCAAAAAAATATCTAAAATAAAAAATTTCCTAGTTTTCTAATTCTTTTTTTAAAATCTCATATATTTTATTTTTAAAATCGCTTAAATCTTATTATATAATTTTATTTATATTTATTACAACTTATTTTTAAAAATTTTTTAAATTTTTTAATTATTGTGCTTTAATAAATCTCTTAAATTCCCTAAATACTATTTTTTTTCAAATTTTTTTGATTTAGTAGATCTTTATTTTTTAAAAATTTCCGATATTTTATAAGCCCTTATTTAAAATTTAGTAAATTTCGTAAATTTTGTGAATTTAACTAATTTAATAAGTTCCTTCAATCTAGTTTCTCTAATATTTTTATTTCTTAAATTCCTTAAATATTTTTAATTTCTTAAATTCCTTAAATATTTTTAATTCCCTAAACTCCTTAAATTTCATTCTTAAATATAAAAAAAATAAGGTAAACGAAGTAGACTCATTAGGCAAATCCGCTCTCCACTACGCCGCCATAAGAAACTCGGCCCTAAGTATAAAATACTTACTAAGAAACGGGGCCAAAATAGACCAAGAAGACAAAAATGGAAACACAGCTTTAGCTTTAGCAATTTTAAACAAGCAGGAAAACGCCTGTACAACTTTGATTGAAAACGGGGCCAATTTACACATAAAAGCAATTGTAAAAGAGGGAATTGAAGCTGATCCCTTGGCCAACGTTTATATAAGAGAAAAAGGAAATTACTCTGTATTTTTATTAGCTGTTAAATTTAATTTCCTCAGTCTTTGTTATTTGTTAATAGAATTCGGCTATGATTTGTTAGAACCCTTTTTAAACGCCTT
The DNA here is from genome assembly GCA_001447515.1 of Pseudocohnilembus persalinus. NCBI lineage: Eukaryota > Ciliophora > Oligohymenophorea > Philasterida > Pseudocohnilembidae > Pseudocohnilembus > Pseudocohnilembus persalinus. The sequence goes on from LDAU01000177.1 coordinate 4,173, forward strand.
GGAATCTTAAAACTTCGAATTATTGAGAAATCTTTTCTTACAAGTGCCTTAAGATAACAAATAAATCTAGGAATAAAATCCTGCCACTGGAATGAATATTTTCCACCAATTCGCTAAAATAACTAATTCTTAAGAATAAGCTTACGATTTAATATATGACTAAATCGAATAAAGACAAATTCCTTTCGATCTACAAGACATAGAGGGAAAAACTCCTTTAATGTATTCAATTATATCTAATTTCCAAAAACTAAGTGAAAAATTATTAGAAAAAAATGCAAATATTAATACACAAGACAACCTGGGTAAAACTCCTTTAATGTACGCAATTGAGCACAAAAGATACCAATTAGTTAAAAATATGTTAAATTAAAACTTCGATATAAACTTAAAAGATAAAAAAAAAAGAACAATTTTACACTACATGGTCTATTTCTACTCAGATCCTAGCGAAACTTAGTACGAATAAAAAAAAATAAACGAAACCAGCAGAATCTAATAACAAGAGCAAATTCTAGAATAAGAAAAAAAATAAATAGAAAATTTACTCGAATATTAACCTAGAAACTGTCAAAATATACAACTTTCTTAATATGGTACAAATAGATATGGAAAAAGATATTACTATAATACTTCTTTTGCAGGGGGTAACTAATAAATTTTTATATATACAATTTTTTTTTTATATATAATTTTTTTGTAAGTTTAATAATTTTAATCAATTTTCTAACAAATATTTTATATATCTTTTTATAATTTATTAAACAAATATTATTTTTAATTAAAAAATTTAAGTTTTATCATAAAATTGTTTAATTATATTATAAAATTTAGCTTTTGAAAAAAATTAATTTTTATTAATTAAAATTTAAATTCTCAAATTATAATATAAAAATTTACAATTAATTAAATTATAATTATTTTACTTATAATTTTTATCCTAAAATTTATAAAAAATTAGTTATTTTATATCTTTTATTTATTTTTAGTTCAAAGAAGATAGTTAGAAAATATGGATTGGAATTTCGTTTCTTAATAATAATTTGTAGAAATTTTGAATAAAGTTTCAAAAGAAATTTTAAATTAATAAGATTCTAAAGGATATACTGCTATCAGCACTGCTCTCCACCACTCTAATAATTTCTGTTTTATCTAATTAATTTAAAACAAAAACATAGGTAAAATATTTATAAAAAAAATAATAATATGAATTTTAATTTAATATAAAAATTAGAGAAGAAATTTAAATAACAAATTTTATAATTTAATTTTAAAAATAAATAATTTTTTTTATTTTTTTCAGACATATACTTGCAAGACAATAAAGGAAAAAGTGTTGTTTAATTAGCTGTTGAAAATATTAATAAATTTGAACTCCTAAATAAATATGCTAAAGATCTTAAATTAGATTAAGTAGATGAAAATGGAAACACAATTTTGCACCTAGCTGCCAAAAGTGGCCTCACAAAAATTTTAGAAATCGTCCCCGAAGAAAAATTATCGTATAATGTTCCTAACAAATTGGGACAAACCCCGTTACATTTAGCTATCATAAATAAAAAATAAGGTAAAAAAAATTATTTTATTAATAAAAATAGTCACTATAATTAATTAATTCATAAAATAATAAATTATTTTATTTAACTGCTATTATTTAAATTAATTGTTAACAATTATATCATTTATATCTTTTAAAGATTTTGTAATCGCTTTGTTAAGTAAAAATCTTGAACTTAATATTTTCGACAGTAGAAACAGACTTCCTTTACACTATGCAGTCGAAAATAATGACATCAAAATTGTCCATTACCTATTAAAACACGGAAGCTAAGTTTACGGATTGGATGACATGCTTTAAAGTCCTTTAAATTTAGCTCTTTCAAAATAATTCTTAGTAATAGCCGCCAAATTAATCTCCCATAAAAGTGCTGGTAAAAAATATTTTCATACATAAAATAAAATTAAAACAATAAAAAATACTAATTTGAACCATTTTCTATCAACTTTTAAGACGAAGAAATCATGAACTCTAGTATCGACATAACCAAAGAATATGTTTCAGTTATAACCCCAAAAATCTTAAAAAAAACCGAAAAAGTTCCAGATCTAGAAATAATGGATCTCAAAACATATACCCAAAAAACCGTTAATACCAATAAATAATTCGTTTAAAAAATCGAAGAAGAATAAATTCCCGACCCCAGCGACCTCTCCAAAAAAATTACTTAAATTACCGTTTACAACACGACCATCTACCCCATTTTAACTTACTTAATTAAAGTCCTAAAAATCTAAAACCCCGAAAACCAATTCCTTCTCACAAGCAACCCCGCCGCCCTCAGACAGGAAATCAAAAAAATCGAAGAACAAGAAGAAAAAGCCAAAATAGAAGAAAAAAAAAATAAACAAAAAAAAAATAAAAAAAAATAAAAAAAAAATGAAAATAAAAAAAATGAAGATGAAGATGAACTTAATAGCGAAATAGAAAATGAAGAGGAAAATGAATTAAAAGAAGAAAATGAAGATGAAGAATAAGATATTGATGATGAAGATTAAGATTAAGAAGACGAATTAAACGGTGAAGAAAATAGTTAATCAGATAGTGAATAATAATAATAATTTTTATATAAAAAATCTTTACCTAAGAAAAAAAAAGCCGCTAAATTTTCCAATTTTGGAACCGGATTCTAGCAAAATACAGGATTTGGAAACGCTTTTAATAATAACAATGCTAGTAGTAATTTTAATTTTGGAAATACTTTTAATAACAATAATAATAATAATTTAGGATTTGGAAATACTTTTAATAACAATAATAGTAATTTTGGTTTTGGAAATACTTTTAATAACAATAATAATAATTTAGGATTTGGAAATACTTTTAATAATAATAATTCGCTTTTCGGCGCAGTACAAAAATAACCAATATTTGGTTTTGGAGGAAAAAGTTAGCCTACATCAAGTAATTTATATTTTAATTATAATTTCATTACATAACATTAAAATGCACATAAAGCAGCTTTTGGCTTAAAAATAATTAAAATTAAATTTTTATTTAATTCTAAAATAATTCATACAATTTATCTTTTAATAAATTTAAAAATAATTTACCTAGGTTTCTAATTTGGATTATAACCTGCTCAATAAAACTTTTAATCTTTCGGAGGATTTTAAGCATAATAAATTAATTAGTTCTAGAATAATAATTAATATAACTAAAACTAAATCCAAAATAGTTCTAATAACTAAACTACTGAGTTTGATGCTGAACTAGCTATCCCTAAAAATATATCGTAAAATATATTTATAATTAATTAAGTTATAAATAAATAGAAAATTTTTTTTTATATATTAAACGTATTTAAACTTTAATATTTTATAATTGAAATTTTTATATTTAGATTAATTACTATCGTCTGTGAAAAAGGAGGATCTCCTATGGAATATTTATCAGATGAAAAACAATAAGAAAAATGCTTATTAATTGAAGCCATTAAAGACAACGATACTTAATTAGTTAAAATATATGCTAAATCTCCGGTTTTAGATGCCGAAAAATTCATTCAAAAATACAAAAAATCTGCTTTACACTATGTCGTTAACCCATTAGATTACGGATCATACGAAAATAAAGAAATATTTGAAGCACTATTAGAAAAATTCCCCGACCTTTAAGTACTCAAAAAATTTTTAATTTTATATTTAAATATTATAAATTTTTTTTCAATTTTTATTTTTCCATAAATACCCTTTAAAATTTTAAAAAATACTTATATAATATAATTATTTTTTTTTCAAAAAAAAGGTAACAGATGAAAAAAATATGACCATTTTAGACCTAGCAACCTTACAAGACTCGGGAATTTTGAAAGAAGCTATAGAAAAAGCAGGTGGACAATTAAAAAACAAAAAAATGTTCATGAAAAGAGGAGGAACCTCTGTAATTACACAAGCAAATTGGCCCGAAGATGAAATTGACTATGAAGAAGACAGTAATACCTATTTATAAGCCATAAAATCCAAACATAATTTATCAGAAGAATATATTCCTAAACCTGATAAAAAAGCAAAAGGAGCAGGATTAGGGTAATTAAATTAAAAAAAATAAAAATTATTATAACAAAAATTAAATTAAATTTTTTAAAATTAAAATACTCTAATTAAAACTATAATAAAATTAAAAACTACATGATTAAAATTAAATTAAAAAAATAATAAAAATTATTAAAATTTAAAGTAAATTAAAAACAAATTTAAAAATAAATAAAGTATTATTAAAATTTAAATTATGCTATAAATTCATTTTTAAGATTTTAAATTACAAATTTTATAATTTTTAATTTTATTTTATGTGTTTTTTTTAATTTTTAATTTTATTTTATGTGTTTTTTTTAATTTTTAATTTTATTTTATGTGTTTTTTTTAATTTTTAATTTATATTATCATTACATTTTTAATTTAAGCCTTCTCTTATTTTTTTATACTACTTGACTATAATATATAAATATACGATTTTAACAATGTTTTTTAAAAAATTTATTCTTATTTTTCTTTTTATTTTAAGTGATGCTGATGGAATTTACATAGTTCAAGATGAAGAATAAGCATATTATGATGCTATTTTATCAAAAGTTGATATTAGATAAGGTCCATATGGATAAAATGTCTTCTATAAAATGTAATTATTACACAGTAAAGGAAGATCCGTTTATTTTGTCTTCACTAATTGGGGTAAAATTATTTTAAATATAAAAACAATTTATATTCTTGAGAAATTTGATAAATAAAATAAAAATACAATTATTAAATTTCGATTATAAATATTTATTCTTATTTATTCAATTTTTTATATTATTTTTCAGGAAAAATTGGTGACACCTGGGGAACTCAACACCAATGTACTCCTTTCAATACCTTAGAAGAAGCCAAAGCATTATTCTTAAAAGTTTTTAAAGAAAAATCTGGAAATGATTGGAAAGAAAGAAAAAATTTCGAGAAAAAGAAAGGAAAATACATGATATAAAGAAGAAAGAAACATATTAATTACAAATAATATATTGAAGATTTCGATTTTACAGATATCGAAGAACAAAAAAAAGTTTAAAAATAATTTGTAAAAGAAAAATCTGTCAGTAACTTTATTAATTTTATTTCAAATGCTAATAACATCAGAAATTAATTCTAAAGTTATCAACTTGACTAAGATTTATATTCTCTTCAAAAACAAGATATTTTATAAGGTAAAATAACATATAAAATTATTTTATATTATTTTATTTTGATTTATTTCTTTTCTTTTGCATATAACATATTTATAAAATAAAAAAAATTAATTTTTAAATAGCTCTTGCCAAATTGGACGAAATCAAAAAACTTGTTATTGAATTAGATGAAGCCAGATCTAATATGTTAAATACTGACATAAATAAAGTATTTGAACTCCAAGAAACTATCGCCGTAAAATCAAGTGAATATTACCTTCTAATTCCTGAGAAAGGATTCTTGACTGAAGTAACTAAATAACTAAACCTTATTTAAAAATAGTTTTAAGCTTATTTTTTATAATTCATTTATTAAATAGTTAATTATTTATTTAATTAATTTTTTTTTTTTAAAAAAAGGCTCTTCCAACAATCGATAAAACCCACATCGTAGAAGCCAAACAAAAAGAATTAACTGAAATTTTAGACCTAGAAGTAACTTCAAAAATAATTTTAGGTGCCCACCTTTAACTTGAAAATCAAAAAATGCACCCAACTGACTACATTTTCAAATCCCTTAATATAAGAGCTCTTAAATTAGAAACCACTCACCCTGAATATAAACTAATTTAAAATTACTCTAATAACGGAGCCTAAGGATCTCCAGTTAACATTTAAAATATTTTCGCAATTGAAAGAAAAGGAGAAGCAGAAAGGTAAAATATAAATTTATTTTTAAAAAGAAAATAAAAAAACTTATCTTATTCTTATTCTTAATCTTACTTTTAAATTAATATAATATTTATTACTTTTTTATACATAAAAAAAAAAATAGAAAATTAAAAAATTAATATTTATTTTTCTATAAATTATTGTTTTTTTTTTATAATTAACTGTATTTTAATATTAAAAGAATTGCTCAACATAAACACTATGAAAATAGAATGGTTTTATGGCATGGTACTAAAGGATATAATTTAATGTCCATATTAAGTAATGGACTTGTTCCTGTTCCCTACAATACTGGTCACCACGGGCAACTATTTGTAAAATAAATATTAATATTAAATAAATATATATAAAAGAATAATAAGTAAAATAAAATTATAAATATATATAAATATGTGATTGAGTACTAAAGTATATTAAATTATTTAATAGTTATTAAAAATAATTAATTATTAAAGGGACATGGTATTTATTTCTCAGATTCTTATGCAAAAGCTCACTTATACAGTAATGATTGGGGTTATTCAAGTAACAGATACAAATTTTTACTTTTATGTGAAGTTGCCTTAGGTAAAACAAAAGAATTCAAAGAACCTTCATTTGATACCAAAATTGAAAGTAAAATAAATTATAAAAAATAAAAAATTATAATTAAATATAAAAAATAATATTAAACTAATAATTTTCATTAATAAAGGTGAATATAAGTCTGTCAAAGGTATCGGAAGAACTTATCCTAATCCTTAACATAATATAGTTTTATCTAACGGAGCTATCGTTCCTGCTGGAAAATTCATTTAAAATTAAGAAAAAGACGTTTAATTATAATATAATGAATATATAGTATATAAAGAAAGTTAAGTCAGAGTTAGATATATTGTCCAAGTTGAATGAAATATAAAAAAAAAAAATTATTATATTATTTTCATAAAAATTACATAGTTTTATTAAATTTTAATATAATTATAATATCTTATTTTAACAAATTGTATTAAAAATAACATGAATAAAATAGATTAATTATTAACATCTTTCAACCAAATTTTATTTTTATAATGCTACTTATATATATATAAAAAAATTGTAGGTATATATATATTTTTATATAAATAATTAACTTTATATAATAAGAATATAGGAAAATTTATTATGTAATTAGTGAAAATTTTATAAAAATTGTATATTAATAATTAAAAATTCACAAAAAACAGAATTTCTATCAAAGTTAGTTTCTAACTCTTAAATATTCTTATAAATCGAAATTACAGTCTTCCAATTCTCCCTCTTCTATCGATAATTTAAAATTATTAATAAATTTAATTTTCAAAATACTATACAACAAATTTTAATTAGTTTATTGTAAACAGAAATAAAAATAAAAAAATAAAAATAAGAAATATAAAAAAAAATTTACCTTCAGGCATTTCCTGGTCAGGGTCATAATATTCGTATTACTAATCCAACTCTTATTCTTATTTTTCTTAATCGTCTATATTTTCTTAGTATTCATCATTTTCATCATCTTCTTAATCAGTTAATTCTTTTATAAACCCGTAGTTTCCAACCTCATTTCTAAATACATTATTATTATAATCATCATAATTTTAATTATTATCACAATTACCATAATTATTACTTTAAAATACCCCATTTTGTTAATTTTATGATGAATTCTACATTTAAATATTAGAATTAAACATGTTATTACTCATATAATTGCTACCATTATTATTTTACTATTAAATCTAATTACTCTAAAACACATTATTTTCTAGCAAAAAAATTTTTAAAATTAATATTTTTATTATTTTTATAAAATTAAATAAATAATTTATATTTAATAAATATTTATACATATAAGATATTAATTAATCATTTATAAAAATTTACATTAATTTGACATAAATGAGTCAGGGGTAGCTTAAATAGAACTGCTATGATGACTTTAATTGTTGTTATTATTAAAAATAGTATTATTATTTTGTTAGTTATTATTGAAATTACTTGTTTAAAATATGTTATTCGACTAATTTGTATTATTTTATAATCCTTATTATTAAAAAATATTATTACTTTAAAAAACATTATGATAGTTTGACTATTATTGGGGCTAAGAATACTAATTAAAATTCAATTAATTGCTTAAAAACTGTTATTATTAAGGCTACTATTAGTTTTAATTAGGATTAAATGTTTAGTTGGTGAACATCTAGTTACTGTAGAATTAATTTTACTACTATTATTAATAATTATTTCCTTCTTATTCCATATTAAATTATATTAAATTCAGTCCTTTAATTCAATAATTATTTAGGTTTATAAATAATATTTTATTTTTATTTTTAATATTTTCTTTTATTTTCTCCAATATATTGGTTTTTTAATGTTCTTTATTAATTAACCAATATTCAAAGAAATACAGCGAAAAATTAATTAATATTCAATATAATTATTTAAATTAAGATTACCCTTTTATATTTCCCGGCATATCATGATTTATAAATTTTATTACAACTAATAAATGCTAAATATTAAAAATAAGAAATTAATTATTATTTAAATCAAATTATGGTGTCAAATAAATTATAAATTTTAAACAATTTCTATTCTTAATATATTTAGTACTTATAATTTATATATTTAATATATAATAATATATAATAATTAATTATTAATAATAAACAATTACAGTCAAACTAATATATAAATAAATAAACTATACATTCAAGATAATAAAAAAAATTAATTCAGAACTTATATCGCTAATATATTTTATACATCTATAATTAAATACCATTATTATAAAAATCAATCATATTCTTCATTTTAAAATATAGTTTATTAATAATCAATTAAATTATCTAGTTCCTAAGTGATACAATATTCTTATCCTTCTTCTTTACTTTCATTTATTCTATTTAGCAAATTCCTGAAATTTTTTCGATAACCATTTGCCACAATACTAGAAGTACTTTAATTATCATCATCCATAACCTAAAATAATAAAAATAAAATATTAATTATATATAACACCTAAAATTGTATTATAATATATTTTATTTTATTTATTAAATTAAGATATAAATTTATCATTTCATAAATATTTTAATAGAATACGTACAAAAAATCATTTTTAAAAATTATTAATATTACTAGATCATCATCTACAGTTTTTTCTAAAAATTCCTATTATTAATCATATATATAAATATCACACTCTTTATAAATAGGAAAATATTGATACTGTTGTTTTTGGGAATTAAATAAATATATAGTAGATCTTTAACCATTCTCTAAAATTTAAAATAAAATGTTTAATATTGTATTGTATAAAATATTATTAAAAATTAATGCTTTAATCATAATTTAATACCTGATTCATAAATGTCAAATTTCTTATAAAATTCTTAGTTTTTAACATCTTCAACTACAAGGTAACTATCTTAAGGATCATAAAAAGGAGTGCTAATTTTTTCATTTTTATTTGACTCTTTATTTATATTAAATATTATTGAATTTTATATCATTTACTCATTATTCTCATTTAAGAATTCTTCATCTCCTTATAGAAAAGTATCAAATTTTCTTTTTTTACTGCAATTAGTAGATAAGGCTAAAAAATATAAGAAATATAAATTGATTAGAAAAAAAAAAATTTAGCAAAAAAACAAAATATTAAAAAATAGAGTATATTATTAAGTAAAATTACACTATAAAGAATTATTATCATAATTCCACAATTTATTCTCAATTTTTCCTTAAAAATTTGAAAATTTAGCCATTTTCTTTTCTGTTGATTTATTTTCGTCGCCAAATATATCATTTTTTTATTTTTATTTAATAGGAGTTTTTTCATCTTAATCCAAAATATTATTAAACTATATTATATGAATTTTTTTCCTTTTTTCTATAATATTTTTATTGTTATTTATACTTAATTTTTATTTTTAATCTTAAAATTTTAATAAATTATCATTTTTTTTTAATTTTAAATTCAACTCATCTTATTAAGATTTTTCTTGTAGGAAATTTGAATTCTCACAAAACATTTTTTAATAATTAATACGTTCTTTTTGATTTTTAAATTTTGATTATATTATTTCTACTTGTTCTTGTGGAGTTACAAGGTCTATTAGGGCCAAAGGTTTTTTTTATTTATTATTTTTATTTTATTTTTATTATTTATTTACTTTTATGTTTAACATGGAAGTTTATTATTTATTTTTTTATTTTTTATTTATTTTTATTTATTTTTCATATGAAATTTGATTATAGTAAATTATTTGACGTCTCGGTGACTCGAAACATAATAAAATAAACATTAAACTAAAATTTGTGAATACTAGCTTAAAATAATTTAGCAATATTTAAATGCTATATAATTTAAAATAATTCACAATCACTAGGAATAAATTGATAATATAATTAAACTAAATTTTTATATTTATAATACTATAACTAAAATATTTTTATATTTTAATATAAATTAGTTCATTTAATTTCATTAAAAATCTTATTTTTTTATACACTAAGTGGTAATAATAAAAAAAACAGCAAATAAATATTAAAAAATTAAAATCTTTTCTTTTTTATAAATATTTAATTATTTTTTTTTTTTAATATTTAAAAATATATTTGACATATAAAACAATTGATAACTCAGGGTATTTATACTAATAAAAGTGGGTCAACAATGTAAATTCTTATTACACCAATATAAAAAGAAATTTTAAAACTAAATATTAGAAGAAAATTTCAAAAAGAATTAATAAAAAATAAAAATAAAATTCGATAATTAATTAAAAATATAATGAATTTGTACAAGAATTGGGCATATTTTTTAAAATCTTTACTACAAGTATATTTCTTTTTTTAAAGAATAATAATTTAAAATAACATTTATAGAAATTAATAAAAATTTAATTTTCTATTTTTCTAAACATTCTATATTTAATAAAACAGTTTTAACAAATTCTTCTACAAAATTCTTTTTTTCTATATGAATTTTATTAAATTAAATATTCTCAATTATCATGTAAATTATCATCATCACACCCTATTAATACGATATTTTACCTTTAATTAAACAAATCTTGTATTTTTAAATTAATAAAAATTTTATCAAACTATAATTTTCTTAATAATAATTTAAAAAATAATTATACTAAAAAAAATAAAATAATAATAAGAGGAAAATGAAAATTATTGCATTTTTAGCCCTCATGTTGGCCGTAGCCAGCTGTTTACACTCTATAAACCTTGACAAATAAGATTTAAGTTTACCCGAATAATTAATGAGAAAATATGCTTTCGGACAATTTGAACCTGAATTAGATTTCTTATTAAAAACTTTCTTAGGAGATTAATATTAAGACTTCATTAAAGCCAACTCTTTACCTGAAGTTAAAATCAAAAATTACATGAACTCGTAAAAAAATCAAATTTAAACTATAATATTTTATATAGTTATTTTTATTTTCAATTTTATACCCTATAATAATTATAATATTTATTTAATAATTAATAATATATGATAAATAATATTTTCTATTTTTTATAGTCAATTCTCTGGACCTATTTCTATTGGTAGTCCTTAATAAAAATTCTAAGTTATTTTCGATACTGGATCTTCTAATTTATGGGTTCCTTCTGGAAAATGTACTATGCCTGGTTGTTTACTCCATTCCAGATATTAATCTTCTAAATCTTCCACTTATAAAGCTCTTGGTGATAAATTCTTATTAGAATATGGATCAGGTAAAAAATAATAAAAAATAAAAATAAAAACCTTTATTTTTAAATGCAAAAAACAAAAAAAAAATTAATATTTCGAATTTTTTAAATTTTCTTAACCTTACAGCCAAAAAAATAAAAAACACCCTGATACAATTTTAAACATATAATTTTAAAAAATATATTTAAACTTCCCTTACACTCCCTAAACCTCTACATACACAAAAATTTTTATCTTTTTTTTAAAATTTACACCCAATTTTAATTTAACAATTAAAAAAATAAGGACCCGTCGCCGGCTACACTTCCCAAGACTTAGTAACTTTAGGAGGAAAATAAATCAGCAACATAATTTTCGGAGAAGCCACTGAAATGTCCGGTGCAATCTGGCTTTTCGCCTCTTTCGACGGAATCTGCGGTTTAGGATACCCTGCCCTCGCTGGTGGAGTCACCCCTGTTTTCAACTAAGGTTGGGAATAAGGAGTCTGGGACGACAATTCTTTCGCTTTTTATTTAACTACTTAACCTAATTAAGAAGGATCTGTCTTAACTTTGGGAGGATTTGATTAGTAATATGTTACTAAAGACTTCAAATATTACCCTGTTATTTTATAAGCTTGGTGGGTCTTGGGATTCAATAATATCGCTATTGGAAATACTAATGTTAAACTTGACTCCGCTATTGTAGACTCCGGAACCTCTTTATTGGTAAATTTTTTATGAATAAAGCTTTTTTATCATGTTTTATTAAAATCTTAAATGAGTACAATTGTTTAAAATATTAAGTTAATTTTAATTTTAACTTTTATAATATAAAATTTTAATTTTTAACTAGATTGCTTCCCCCGACGTAGCTGCTGGAATTAAAAAAGCTTTAGGATTAGAAGCTAATACCTTAGAAGTTGACTGTGACATTATTTCTGAATTAGATGATATTGAATTCTAAATTAATGGAGATAGCTACAAAATGACTCCCGAATAATATATTTTCAAAGAAACTATTTTATAATAAACTTAATGTATTTTCGGAATTTAAGGAATGCAATTACCCACTTAATTAGGAGATGCCTCTATTATTTTAGGTGATATGTTTATGCAAGTTTACTATACTCATTTCGATTTTGGAAATAACTAAATTGGTTTCACTAAAGTAGCTTGAAAGATTAACCAATAATTTAATATTTGAACAATAAAAAAGCTATAATTAAAAATTATAAATTTTTTAATTATAATAACTTACTTTAACCTTATTTATTTATTCGTTTAATTTCATCTAAATATTCTATAATTTTAACTCAAAAACATTTTTAAAACTTTTTTTTTCTCATTTTATTTCTTGTAAATTAAAATATTAATTATATAAAAAGTTTGTATTTCACGTTGTAGATAATTGAAATAAAATTATAAAATTTATTCAATTCTTAATAAAAATTATTTCTAAGCATTAAAATCCTATAAATTCTTAAAATTAAAACAAAAATATATAAAATGATTCATTAAATATAAAACCCTAATAACAAAATAAATAAAAGGTCAATTTCTTGCGATTATTAAAAAAGAAAGGCAGAATACAAGCCTCATTAAAGTTTAACATTCTAAGTAATTCATCCTTATTTTTTTAAGTTAAAATATATAAATTATATTCAATAATTTAACAAATTCTAGTAAATCTTCAACAAATTAATTAAATAAAAATTAGTTTAAATTAATTTTAAATAGAAAAGACTTCAATAATATAGTTAAAATCATTTAAATTCTGATGCAATAATAAATGGTACATCTCTTAATAAATCGAGAAAAAAACTTAATAGTAATTTCAAAAGTTAAAAAGTCATCATTACAGAATATTAAAAATAGTAATAGTAATAAAATTAAGAAAAATAAATATAATTTAGTTCTATACCAGATAATTTAAATGAAATTTATTATCAAAATATTGTGTTTGAATTCGAAGTATGTGAAAACTGTGAAACACATTATGAAGAACACCCTCAAAAACCATGCTTTTTCAAAAATTTATTCGACACCATTTCCGAATAAATTACTCTCTACTATCCAAATTCTACTATATTAAAAAATTAAAAAATAAAATAAAAACCCAAAATTTTAAATCATATTAAGCAATTATAATGCCCTGATACAAATTAATTTTCTAAAGATACCAATAATATCAATTAAAATTAAAAAAAATTATATTTCGAAGACAAAAATATTAAAAAAAATGAAAATACCTAAAATGTAAATCAATAATACCAAAAATAAGATGAAAATTAACAGTTTATTTCCTAAAATTCTAAAATTGTTAAAGAATTTTTGGATTTAAAGTAAAATTAGTAATTTAAAATTCCATAAAATTTAAAACAATAACTTCCATCATAATAAAAAAATGAAATTTAGCAAATATAAGAATTTGTCCCAAAAATAGGATCTTTCGAAATAAGACATAAAAATAATCTTATATGGAGTTCTCTTTTATTTAAAAGTTTTCCATAAGAAAATAAAATTATGGATAGAATTCAGAATTATATTTTTGACTATTATAATGGAAATGATATAATAAAGTACGCTTATCCTGATAAAGAAGATTTAAGTGAAAGAATTTAATCCCAAATATTTTAATAAAGCGTATAATTAAGCCAAGTAATTCCAAAACAAGTTGTACTAAAAAAGATAAATAAATAATAATTTTATACGACCTAAAAAAATATGATAAGCAAAAAATTAGATGAACAAAATTATAAAAGTTAGAGCTAAAATAAAAAAAACTCATTATAAGACCCTAATTTTTCATCAACAATAGGCATGTAACTTGGTAAATTTAGATTGAAAAATAATTTTATGAAAACATATTCCAAATTAAGCTTAAATGATTCAAATAAACAAAAAAAATAATAATAGAAACTTAAATAGCACTAAAGTAACACAGATGTTAGTAACTATCTTTCCTATGTTAAAGCTTCTGATACTATTTAAAATTTGGAAAATCAAATTAATAACTCTAGTAATTAAAACTTGTAAACATAATCAATAAAAATCTAAAACAAAGATTAATCAGAAAAATAAAACCAAATCAACTAATAATGTTCTTAAAATTCTGAAACATTTTAAATGCTCCCAAAAACTAAATACGATGAAACTGGGAAAAATTTGTCAAACAAAAAGTAGGAAAAAATAAAAAAAAAATTACCTGAAGAAATAAAAAGTGCACAAAAACTAAATCCTAATCTTTATATAGATAATAGCGAAGTAGAAGAAAATGAATTAAATAATAATATTAATAATGGTTCAGAAATAAATGATATTAATGATAAAGATAATATAAATACACATTTTATTAATATGTAAGAAAAGTCAAAAAGCGATACAAAACATACCAAATACAAATAAAGAAATAAAAGTTTAAATTTATAAAACAATGAAAAAAATACAACAGATTTTTTAATTAAAAAATAAAATATTTTTTAAAGTAAATTTACTTATAATAAAAATTACGTTTAATTAGATAATTATAAAAAAAATAATAATGATAATAACTTCACATTTGAAGAAAGTTAAAGCGATGAAAATAACTATGATAATTTATTTAATGCAATTTATTAGCAAAAAAAATAAAATTAAGACAAAACTTTATTCGAAGACTTTTGTTAATAAATTGACACTTTTTGTGAAGAATTTTATATTTATTACCAATCTTTATCATATAACCCTACTTTTAAACGTATGTCAAATGGAATTTACTAAATTTTAATATCCATAAAAAGTAAGCTAAAAAATTACTATTAATAGTACAATGAAGATTTTCTAAAAATCGAAGAAATTTCTTAACAACTTATAGAGTAAGCATCTAATATGTTTGAAACTAAAAAAGAAATTGAATAAAATTACCAAAATTTAGAAAAAAAAACCAATAAAGATCTTTCTGTAAAAGATTAAGTTATCACCAAACTTGTATCGGAAATTAAAAACTTAAAGGTAAATTATAGATATGAAATAAATCTTTATAATTAAATTTATATTTTCTATTAATAAAATATATATTTCACTAAAATTATAGAAAGAACTATAAATGAAGGATAATACTATATAGGAAAATTTAAAAATAAATTAAAAAAATAAAGAAAATGAAGAGTAAGAATTTCAAAACCAATTAAATAATTTAAAACAAAGTTAAAGTGATAGTAAAAATTAAGTAATATAATTATAAAAATAACTAAAAGAATAGAAATAATAAATGTAAACCTAAAATGAAGAAATAATTAAAAATTATGAAAATAAAATAAAAAATATACTAGAAGATAATCGGTAAGCGACAAATTAACTCAAAAATGAATACGAAATTAAAATGAAATAACTAAATTAATTGATAGATTAAAAAATTGATGGTAATAAGCATTTAAAGGATATTAAAATGCAATTGTAAATTATTTAATTATTATAATTTCTCTAATTTTTAAATATAACTTTTTGATTTATTTAATACATATAAATTTTAAAAATAAAGAGAAGAGCAGCTAGAAAATTAAAAAAAAATAAACTTAAATGAAAAATAAAAATATTTAAATGAGTTATAATAACTCTAATAATAAAGGGATAGTGAAAAGCTCATTTTCATAAAATAATAAGATAATTTAAAAGAAAAGATTAACGATCAATAAGTAGATATAGTAATTAACATAATAATTGGATAAAATTAAGTTTTTATTTAAACTTTTATAATTTTAAAACTTAATTCATAATTTTTAATCAGTTAATAATTTAACTAACTAATATTAAATTTATTTTTATAGCAAAACCAATAGTAAAAACATAAAGAACAACTTTTTCAATAAATGATTAAATTAGGCGAATTTTATGCAGCTGAGAAATTTTTTTTCAAAATGAACGGAAAAGAATCACCAATTAAAATAGGCATAAATTTTAAAAATAAAAATATTATAAACTAATTTGAAGCAAGTGTTATATTGTTAAATAATTTATATGATATAGAAGATATAATTAATTCCTACCTTCCTAATAGCTTATGCAAAGGAATTCAATACTTTTAGGAGTCCTAATTTAATAATAATATTTTCAACACACAAATAAATATTGACTTTAAAAAATTAAACCCAGATATAAAAGTATACAAAAATTTTATAATTACTATAATATTGGATATAATATAAAAAAAAAAATAGATTAAATATTAAATTTTTTATCAGAAATTTATTTTAATTAAATTATAATAAAGGTTATAGGAATAGTAATAAATACAACAGATTCATAATATGATCTTAGTCAAATCGGAGGAAATGCAAAAATGTATCTTTATTAAGATTAACATATAATTAATTATGTTGATATTGGATAATATGATGGAAAAAGCTTGTTAACAGTCTACTTTATTAAATATTAATTTAATTGGTAACTTGTTTATAATATAGTCCCATCTTAATCAACAAATGTAGCTTTTATTATATATTATATATATATTAATACATAGTTACTAAAAAATCAAATAAAAATATAAAAAATAATATTTAATTTAAAATATAAAGATTTAGTAGCTTATCTATAATAATATGAAATTTCCAGGATCATAAGTACAAGTTACTCCAAATTAATTATAAGCTTTGCAATTTACAAACAAAAATTAAAAAATATATAAAACAATAGCTTTAAAATAACATGAAACCATAGGTTTTGGGCAAATTTTTTATTAGTATCCATTTAGTATTTAAGTTTCATGTGAAGAACATTCATATATAGTAGGAGATTATAGTAAAAATAATATCTAAATAATTTATAAAAAATTTTACTCAATTAATAAAATTTCAATTTATTTAATATATTAATTCACTACAGTTTTTAATTTATAATCCGAATTTAAATGGAAATTATAAATAATTTTTTTTATATAGGCATAAATATTTAGCTTTTGACATTTAATAAATTTGGTACATTTCTAGAAATTATAAATGAAGATAAGAAAAATACACTTTGTAAAGGAATATAACATCTTGGGTAAACAATATAAATAGTTATTTAATTTTTGAATTTAATATAAATAGACTAATAAATATTATAAATATTTGTTTATATTTAACATAGACTTTAAAATGGAACAGTTTCCGATTACAGTAATAAAACAGTAATATATTAGTCATGCTAAATAAATTTAAAAAAGATGAATCCCTAAATTTATTCAATTTGGCTAATAATTAACCTTTAAGAAGTTGGAAAATATTTCGAAAATATAAAAAAAATTGATACAAAAATACAAATTTTAAACCAAAACTTTGCCACTTATTAATTAGAAGGTACAAGAGAAAGTAAAAAAAATGCTCTTGTAACTTTGGAAATATATAGGGTCGGAACCAGGTGGGGCCTTAGAACCAGAAATATATTTTTAAAGGAAGTAAAAAAAGTAAGGGAAATAGCACCACTTATAGAAAAAATAATAAAAGGTTAATTTGATTAAAATGGCAATGCCAAATTAGTTTATTGATGTTTATAATATTAGATATGTAATTCCATAAATTTTACAACTATTTTAGAATTTATAATTATTCATGTTTATATATTCATACTAAATTTATATTTTGTCTAAGTATTGTAATTTATATATTAAGATTCTGTAAATAAAAATATAGTATAATTTGCCAATTTATTATAAAAGATTTATAAATATATAATTTTTGAAAATATAAATTTATTCGTAAAACAAAAAAAGTGGGGCCTTGCCGGAAATCGAATCCGGGGCTATACTACCCTAAAGTACAATTTTTCCACTGAACTACAAGGCCTTAGATTGAAAAAGAACATTTATTTTTAAGCCTTTATAGTTGAATCATTTATTAATGCTAATCTTTATTATATAATTTTTAAATTTTAAAATCAAATTATTTTTAAATTTGTACATAATTATTTTTTTATATATTATCAAATATATTAGTGTATTTAATTATAATTTTTCAATAATAAGTATTTAAATTAAAAAAAATTAAAAAAGTTGGGCCTTGCCGGAAATCGAATCCGGGGCTATACTACCCTAAAGTACAATTTTTCCACTGAACTACAAGGCCTTAGATTGAAAAAGAACATTTATTTTTTAGCCTTTATAGTTGAATTAATTTAATTATTGAAATAATTATACTATTTATAATTTTATTAAAACTATTATGTAATTTTTATTTTATTTATTTAAAATGCAAAATATATTTATATATTTTATTATAATTTTTCAATAATAAGTATTTAAATTAAAAAAAAATAAATAAAAAAGTGGGGCCTTGCCGGAAATCGAATCCGGGGCTATACTACCCTAAAGTACAATTTTTCCACTGAACTACAAGGCCTTGAGTTGAAATTAATTTATCGACCCGGTCTTAGTTATGTAAATATAGAAAAAAGGAAAATAATAAATAAATAAACAAACTTACAAAAATAAATTTTTAAATTTTTTTTTTATTAAATATTTAGTTAAAACTCTGTTCCTTAATTAAAATGATCATATAAAATGAAAAAATATAAAACTCTTAAATATTAAAAAACTTTTATTAGTAAAAATTACATCACTAAATTATATTCCACTCCTATAATTCGTAATAATAAATAAGTAAAAACAAAAAAATAAAATAAAATAAAAAATAAATTGAACGAAATTTAATTTAATTCTATCTTCAAATGCCTACATAGTTACCATAAATTTACAAAAATTAATCATAAAAAAATTAAAATAGTAATTAAAATTAAGTAAACAGAATTAAAATTTCCAAAAAACAAATGCTATAAATTCTTAATAAATAGCCATTAATAATTAATTCAAATTCTATAAAAGTTGGATCAAGATCACTAAGCCCAAGTAACAGGTTATACTAAAATGCCACCATTTCTAGAAGTTTGAAGCTAGGAAATTCTGGTTCAGATAAGATCCTAAAAATTTTTGATAGTGAAAAATAGTAAAAGTTTCTTTAACTATCCCAAGAAATAAAAAATAAGGATTTTTAATAATAAAATAATTTAGACATATTTAGTAATGCCAATTTTAAAAGAAATAGTGATCATCAAATTAATTAGAAATAAAATACAACCTTATTATAATTCAGAAATAATAATAATAGCTTCAATTAATTACAAAATTAAAGCTAATCTATCTACAATAAACCTAGTAAATAAAATTAAAATTTGCCTTAGCAAATAAACTACACATCTATATCTAAACTTAATAACAATCATACTACTACTAGTATTAATAACAAAAATAATTTTAAAAATAACCTAATTACTTAAAATAACTCTAAAAATAATATATAATATAACGTTTCAACATATAAAATAAATAACAATAATAACAAAAATAATAATGATATTATTAGGGAAATTATTGACAATCAAAATGTTTTACTCAACTCTTAATAAATGACAAATAATATATATAAACTTAATTAATTAAATTTACTTAAAAAATATAACCCAAATGGGATTCATTTCCCTAAAAATGATAGAGTTAAATTTGTTATTAGTGATTACCATTCTAGAACGACCAATAACGGATATTCTAGAAATATAGTCGGAGGCTACTTTTTTACAAGATGAATATAAAAAAAATAAAAATTTATTCAATATATATTTATATATTAATATATTAATTAAAATATAATAATATTAATAATATGTATAAAAATAGGTTTTATTAGTATTTATATAAAAAAATTTAGGCTTATTTCTATTACCTATAGAAGTTCTAAACATAATTTTGAAATTATTATGTAATTAATTTGTATAATTTTTTATATATAATTTATAAATATAAGTATATTTGTTATTGTGTTTCTTTTGTTAAAAATGTATATTTAGTTTTGAAATGTTATAATATTGCCTTATACTACAAAAAATTCCATCAAATAAAATTAATTATATGCCGTTATTCCCTAATTAAAAAATATTTATATTTTTAATTAAAATAAAATAAAAAATAAAAATCCAATTCTAGTAAAATAAATATTTAAATTATTAAAAATATAAAATGGATGTTCAAAGCACTTAACCCAACACCCAAATATAACAACCATCAATTACACTTTTCAAGAATTAGAACTAAAATAGCAGTATATCTAAATTATAGGGAACATAAGATCAGATCATTAGAAATAACAAACATATCTCAAATTAGCAAAAAGAAAATATAGATAACTCTATAGATAAGTCTCTCAATAAAAACAAAACTTCCCAAAAAAAATCGCATAAAAAAATATTTGAAAACCTAGAAATCCTACCCATAGCTTCCGCCTTCGAAACCGCATAAAATGTTAATTCTATAAACAAATAAAATAACAAATAGTTCAGCAAAAGCTTACCAAAAATAATAAACTAATAAACTGCTTATAACATTATGGAAAGTTAAACCTCTCAAAATAAAAATAATAACAATAATTTACATAATTTATCGTTTTAATCAAAACCAGGATAATAAAAAGGTAGTATTTTTGAACCTAGTTAAATATTTTCAAGTTAAAACTAGTCTCTCCCGCTTTAAACCAAAAATCCTAACCAAAGTTTAAATTTAAATGTAAATTCTTAATCTAACTAATTTTTCCAAAACAAAAGTTCTGTGAGCCAATCACTTGATTAAGAATAAATTTTAAAATAAAAGCAAAAAATACTCTCTTAGTCCCAAATTACAAGATTTAAAAACTCGAGTGAAAATATTCTATAACTAAATTAAAGCCATTAATTTTTATCAGGACAGCAACTTAACCAAAAACAATAAATAAATATACTTTAAAAATAATAAAATCATCATAATTAAGTATAACAATAAAATATATAATAATAATATGCAACTTAGCCCTAAAAAATATAAGTATAAGTTCTAAATTAACCTATAAAATCGATAGTTAACCTATAAAATAATTCCAACAATAACTTAAGCAATATTTAAATCCCTACACCTAACAGTTAAATTTAAAATTTAAGTCTACTTACTTATAATAATATTAATTATAATAATAATAATCTATTAAACAGAAACCGACCTAGAACTTGTAGTGCATAATCTTAACCTTCATTTTAAAATTAATAAAATATTAATTAAAATTTTTAATAGTAATAATAATAGTTTTCCAAAACTCCTTAGGCTTTATAAATAACTTAAAATACTAATTTTCCTTTTTTTTCTTAGCAATAAAAAAATTAACAAAATCTCAATAATAATCAATAAAATTAATAATCATAAAATTAAATTTAAAATGATAAATATGAATAAATTCTAAAAGAAAAAGAAAGTAAAATACAACAACTTGAAATCATTAATAAAGATTTTTCTTAAAAATTGGAAAAAAAAACATAACAGTTCGAATAATTAGAATAAAATTACTAAAAACTTTAATAAGATAATTTAGTTATTTAACAATTAAATAATGACCAACAGAATACAGTAAATTTTCTTTATTAATATTTATTTTTAATTTTTTTATTTTAAAATCAACAAATTCTTATAAATTTAATTAAATTTTTATTAAATAATATACATGCTTGTGATATAATTTTTTTTTATATCTTTCAAAGATTCAAGAAAAAAATAAAAAAATTCAAATCTTACAATAAGAAGTAAATTAGTGTCACGAATAAATTAATGTATAGGTAGAAGAATTATAATTAAATTCTGTTAATTTAATGTAAGAGAACTAAAAATTACTTTAATAAGTATAAGAAATTGAAGAAGAAAAGAAAATTTTACAATAGTCACTTCCATAATCATAAAAATCATCAAAAATAATGAACTTATAAACGATAGTTGAGGAAGAGGTAATAATATATTATAATAGCTTATTTATTTTTTATATGATTATTATATTTATATCAATACAAAATTATATAAATAAATATTAAAAATAAAAGAATGAATAATGTGATATGGGAACTTAAGAGTTTGAGAACGTGAACTACTATAAATAATACTAAAATGAAATTGATAAACTAAAAAAATAAGTTAACCAACTTTAAGACCAAGTAAACAATGAGCAAGAACAGAAATAAGACTTAGAAAATTATATAGAAAAATTGAAAAATAATAATAACTATCTAGTCGAATAAATGCTTGACCATGAATAACAATAAAAAAAATAGCAAAAATAATAAACAAATTAATAATAAAATAAGAGCAAAAAAAAGAATTCTTAATAAAATGAAGACTAAAACGATCTTGAGAATTTCAATGAAAACAATACTGACGAAAATATTTTCTTAAAAAATAAAATTAGTAGCCAGTTATAGTAATAAGTAGATTCTGAAACATAAACTACTAATTAAGTTATTATAAATGAAGACCAAGAATATGATTATAATTTTAATGGATATAATAATATAAAATTATAAACTGATCATAAATAAACTGAAGAATTTAACTAAGACACAAATTAAATAGAAAATAGATTATCGTAATAATTTATATCTAATTTATATTTTTATTATATCTATTTATTTAATAATTTTTTTTTTAATTCTATCTTAGTTTTGGTACATCTAATATAATAAATAAATCCAATCAAATTCAGACACTTTAAAAAACAATATAAAGCCTAAACAACGAAAAAAATGATATGAATATGCAAATTGAAAGCCTATAAGAATAAATTAAAATGTGTAGTTGCAAATAATTACAAGAAAAAAAAGAAAACTTAAAGACATAAATTTAAGAATTATAATAAGAAATTAAAAATTAAGAAAATCAAATACATGAATTAAATTAAAATCTTAACGACAAATAAATTTAAATCTAACAACTTGAAACTAAAAACTCCGAACTTTTGAAAGAACAAACTCTTTATTGCGAAAATTTTCAGCAAGAAATTAATTAATTTAGGCAAAAAGTATAAGATGCTTAAGATAAACATTAATCTGACGTAGATGAATATAAAGTAATATTAATATACATTTATAAAATTAATGTTTAAAACTAAATTTAATTATTATTTATGTACCTTATAAAACACAAAAAAATAACCAATTCTTTAAAATTAGCTTGAAAATGAATAACTCTAAGAAAAATACGATAATCTAGAAAATGAATATCTCCAATAACAAGAACAGTGGTCAGATAATTTAAAACAGTTAAGTGAAGTAAATGATAATTTAGAAGAAAAATGTGTCCATATAGAAAGTTAATAGGAAAAATTAAATGAAGAAAATGAAGAACTTAGGTAAAAAATAGAAGAAAAATAACAAATAATAGATGAATAAAACGAATTAATGGACTAAATTTCCTAAAATCAGAACCAAAACAAAGAATAATCAGAAGAAATTGAAAATCAGCTTTAAAATTGTAAAGATGAAATTTCGGAACTTAAAAACTATACGTAGTAATTAATTTCAGAATTAGAGGCTAAATAATTAGAAATATAGGATTCTTAATAAGAAAAAACATAATTAATATAAGTTATAGAAAGGCTGAAAAACGAAAAGTAAAAAAATAAAATATTTTATTAAATTAAATTTTTTCAACATTTTTTAAATTTTTTTTTAAACATATATAAAGTGAAATCCTAAATTAAAAAATATAAGAATTTAAAAAGTATCAAACGGAAATTGAAAATTTAAGTTAAGTTTAAAAGAATCCCAAAAAAGATTATTTCTAAGAATATAATTTAATTAATATTGAATATAAATAACTTCAAAGATAATACGATAGACTTATAAACCAGCAAAAACTTCTTAAAAATTCCAAAAATAATTTACATTTAAATATATTAACTGACCTTGATGAGTAAATGACTGGAACTAATAAAAATTAAAATCAAAGAATTTAAACAGATCCTTTAAGTGTAATCGAAAATTAATAATCTAGACTTTTTTAACAAAAATAATAATAATAATTGGATATTTTACATCAACAACAATAATAATAACAAATGGACACAAATTATTAATTCGATTATTCTGATATTGTGTTTAGAAAAAATTAATAAGCTAAAATAAATTAATTATAATAATAAAAATAAAGCTTGTAAAGTTATAGATCTTAAGAAAATCTTACTCCATAATATATTTTTAATAATAATAACAATAAGTAATAAGATCCTTATTTTACTTCAAATTAATTATTGAAATAATAATAATAAAAGTACTATTCAAATTAAGTCTAAGAACTTAATTATTAAAATAATATTTATGAATAAAACTAGCATAAATAAGTGTAATTTAAAATATATTATTATAATCTTTATTTTATTTTAAATAATTAATATTATTTTTTAAATTTTATTTTAAAAATTATACTTAGTCCTTACAATTAAAATGAGCCTGTATTTGATAAAGTGCATTTGTACCCTAAAACTGACAGATATTCAAGAGAAAACCATTTTAAAAATAATTTATAATTAAATGATTAATACAACGATGACATATTATTAAAATGTAGGAAAATAATAGAAAATTAAAAATATTATTGATTTTTGTTATAATTATACTACTTTATAATTATAAATTTAAATTATTTATGCATTATATAATAATTTTAAAAATGCAGCTTTATTAACTTTATTGTAAGAACTTTTAAGAATATATTATATACTTATAAAATATATATAAAAAATACTAGAAATTGAACTGAATACTTATTATTATAAAAATTTATTTTATATAATTCTTACTTTTTTAAAAAACGTAAAAAAATATACAAAAAATTATATAATCAGATTTCAACAACATCCATCTTTCTTCTTTTTTTTTTATGCAGTATTTTATTTTAAAACAATGGTTTCAGGAACAAATCTAATTAATATTATTTATATTTAAATTTTTTAAAGTTTATTTCATATTATATAATTTATTGTGAATGTATTTACATTTCTTCTTTTTCTTAAGAGGCAGCGGCTCTGGCTATTTCTTAAAAGGCGGCATCAACTCCGATATTTTCTTTAGCAGAACATTCAAAATTAGGAATGGTTTATTTGCCAACAGTTTTACACCATTATTCAACTTATGAAAGTTCAACTTTTTTTTAGTCAACTCTATCACATTTATTTCCAATAACAACGAAGGGGAAAACATCTAATTAAATAAATCAATATAAATTAAAATTATAAAATAATAAAAAAAATTTAAATATTTTATATATATATATTTATTTACCAGGATCAGTGGGATTTCCTTAAGTCAAAAATTCTCTTCTCCATTCATCTAAATCTTCGAAACTTTTATTGAAAAATGCATTAGTACATAGTTTTTTATAATAAAAATCGTAATAAATTTAATTATAATAGTATAAAATATATGTGTACCTTTTAGGATCAGTAATATCATAAACTAAAACACAACATTCAGTTCCTCTATAAAAAGAGGCTCCTAAAGTTTAAAATCTATCTTGACCAGCAGTATCCCAAATCTAATTTAAAAATTATTTATTAATTTATATTTAAAACACTAAAAATTAGCTAAATAAAAATTAAATGCGAGCAATAAATAAAAAAATACTATAATATTCTATACTATACTTTATTATGATATAAAAATATTCTACAAAATTCACATTTAATTGTTTTTATATCTTTTTAAATTTTTTAATTATATTATTTGCTAAAAATATTTTTTCTATTTTTTAATATTATAAATAATTACTTATAAAGAAATTTATTTATCGTCGACTACGACCTCTTTACTCATAAAATCGGCACCAACAGTGGCTCTGTATTATTAAGTGAATTTTTATTTGACATATCTATTTTTTAATAATAAAAATAAGTGTTAATTTTTATAAATATATATATAGTTTTGTTTTTAATTGAAATTGTAATTTTTATTTTAAATATAGATTTTATTAATAAGTATTCTATATTTAAAATTTATTTGTTTATGGAGAACATATTTAACATAATTTCACTTCCCAACATATTTAATTGGTTTTTTCGAATTTCAAATTTTCAATTTTTTCGTATTATATTAATATTGAATAAAAATTTCATTACTAATTCAACAAAGAAGTTTTTCCTACTCTAAATTTAAAAAAGAAATGATTATTATTTTTATTATTAAATAAAGTAAAAAATTTAGTAAAAAATAAGTATATCCATATTAATAAAATTTACCCGGAATCACCTAAGATTAAAATTTTGTACATTTTCTTTTTTGAGGACATTGTAAATATTTGTTTGTTATATTAATAATATTTTAAAATTTTTTTATTTTATTTTTATTTAATTATTTTAAAAACTGTGTTTTATTTTTATTTTAGAAAAAAGAATTATATTAATGCAAAAGAATTTATTTTATTTATAAAAAGTCATCTTTATTTATATAAACCAATAATAATTTACCTATAAAATAAAAAAATAAAAATAAACTATTTCTTTCTATTTTTTAATTATTTCTCTTTATTTTCTCCATTATTTCCACCTTTTATTAAATTAATTTTTCACCTTTTGCTTTTAATATAATTAATTCTTTTAAACACCAATTTTAAATTAATCATTATTATAATAAATTATATATATAAATATGTTACTATCTAATGAAATATATTTTAAATTCTATAAAATAAATTTTTATTAATTTCTAATTTTTATATAAATATAAAAATAATTTAAATTATAAATAAGAAATTATAATAATTTATTAAATAAGTTTATAATCTATAAATAATTTGGTATATATTGCTTTTAAATTTTTAAACAAATATTTGGAAAATCCAAAATTTTAACTTTTTATTTGTTTTATTTGCTACTAATTATATTTTATTTAATCATTTAGTAAATTATTAATAAAATAGTACCACTTTTGCAAAATTTAAAATTATTTATTTGATCGGCATACAGAAGAATATTTATTAATTTAAAAACTTTTTGTGAAAAAACTATTTCTCTAAAGTAATTAATTTTTTTTATAAATTTATTATATTGTAAAACATTATATTTACATTTTAATTATAAATTAATTAATATTAGATAATTACATAAGTTTTTTTCTTATATATAAATTTATTTTAATTCTTTATAACTTTCAATTTATATCAAAAAATTTTATGCTTTAAATTTATTTATTTTTATGGCATAATCCCTAATTTTTTAAATATTTATTCTTTTTTTATGGTTTCTGTTCAAAATATCGAGACTAATACTATAATTGAGACCATATATATACAAACTTCGTCAAGAAAATATCCAACATTATTAAATACTTAAAACAATTTTAAAACTATATTTATCAAGGGACCTAAACTAGGTTTTTATTTTAATAATTAATCAAGAACAGGTATAGATTCTTCAGAGCTTGCAGCTAATTTAAATAAAATAAATTAATTAGTTAAAAATTTTTAATAACTTTGTAAAATTATTTATATTTTATATTTTCAATAAATTAAAATTAATTTAAATTTCTTTAATTTTAATAAAAAATACTGATATTTATTTTAATCATTATTGCTAAATTAATTGAACTACGCAAATTTATACCAAAAACTATCTTATTTTGTAAAAAAAAAAATTCTTTTTATAATCCAATTTATATTTATAAGTTTTAATATGGATAAAAAAAACATATCTTAATTAATATTTAACAATATATTTTATACTATTCATAATGTTTACCTTGTTTCAGCTTTTTATTAAGAATCAAACTTCTATAGGCTAAAAGTACCATTTCATATGTAATAAAAACTGGAAATGCTTCAAATGGTAATTCTATAAAACAAAATTTAATAATTAATACTCTAAGTTTTACTTTTATTAATTTATTTTTTGTATCTTTATTATATTCTTAATGATACTATGACTATAATTTCTATTTTATACTTTTTAATTTGGTATTTTCAAGAAATTTATAAAATTTTCAAATTTATATTAATAAATTAAGTTATTAATTGCATATTTACATATGGATTCAGTAAACTATAACGCCGTTAAAACTGCTAATATAAAAGATATAAATATTCCTAACTTTCTCAATAATTCCTGTTATTTTTTATTAAAAATTTTTAAATAATTTCACAAATACTTTAAAAAAAACTAAAAAATAAAAAATAAAAAAATATTTTTTCTCATCCAAAAATTATGCTGATTATTAAACTAAAATTTATCATTTTTTCTTTTATCAATATTATTACTTATATATTTAATTGCCTTTCAAAATAAAATACAATTTTTTTCATATTATAATATAATAACATACCTATTATTTTTCAGCATTTCTTAATTTTTTATATCTAGTAAATGCATCTTCTTTCAACCCACTCATTTCCGTTTAAATTTATTAGCCTTAAATTTTTTAATTTTCATTTTATTTTTAATTATCTTCTTAACCTTATAATAAGGCGTGGATTTCGCTGTTTAACTCATTTTTTGTACTTTGATTACCAAAATTTTCCCCTTTTAAATTTGAATTATTTTAAGAGGGAATTTCTAATTATGGCTCAACATCCTCTGTATTTTCTAAGATGGGGTTATTTTTAGCCCTGGCCAAAATTTTTTATCTTCTTAATTCTGCTTTTTCCTGTGCGTTCATGTTATTTTTTTAAGTTTTTTGAAAAGTTTTTGGCTTGAAAAAATCGAGAAATAGTTTTTGCTTTTTTTAGAGTTTTTTTTGAAATTTTGTAGATTTTATCCGGTTTGATACAATTTATTGCAAAATAATATACAATCTTATTAAAATCAAATGTTAGCTCTTTAAAAAATGTTATTAACTAATAAAATAATTCAATATGTATGTATATGATGCTTAATAATTTTTTGAAAATTTTAATTTTATGATTATTATGTGTATATCATACTTTAATACTTATTGAAACAGAGAATAAGTAAACTAAATATACATATAACCAGGGTATAATTGCTAAAAAATAAGAATTTTTATTTCACATAATAATTAAATTTTTAATTTTACCGAATAAAGGAGAAATTTTTTTCAAATAAACACTCCTAAAAATAATAAAAAAATATAAACCTTCCCAAATTTTTTTACCCATGGACCATCTTTCAACTCAGTCAAATTCAAAATCTATTGGAATAATTTAAAACGAATCCACCAACTTAGGTAAAAATGAAAATTCTCTTGACAAGGGTAAAAAAAAATAGTTTTTCGATATAAATTTTAGCCTTCAATTCAAAAAGTAATACCAAAAAAAGAAAACAAAAAAAATTAATATATTATTACTTTTTAAATAAAATAATAAATATTAAAATAATCAAATTATAATTCTTTAATAAATCTAACATACAAAAAAACAAAATAAAAATAAAAACAAAAATAACTATTAATTAAGTAAAATTATAATACTTAAACATTTGTTTCCATTATGAGGAATATTAAAAAAATTATAAATCATTCATAACATAAAATACATTAAAAAAGAAGAATTTCATTTTCTACTAATTTATATATTCTTTCAATTTTTTTCACTTATATATTTTAGAGCAAAACCATAGAAATTTGTAAAAAAAAAAAAATAAAAGCCAAAAAAAAAAAAAAAAAAAAAAAAAAAAAAAAAAAAAAAA
>LDAU01000177.1:34375-47027 GCA_001447515.1 Pseudocohnilembus persalinus
ATAAAAAAAATAAAAATAAAGCTAATTAAAATACAAAGAAAGACAAAAAAAAAAAATTTTAACCCATATATATAACAAGCCTTTAATAAATTTTAATCATTTTTTTACATATAAGCCCAACCAAATTTCAGACAGTACCAAAAAAAAAATATTCAAAATATGGATCCTTAAACCTAATTTCACAATTAAAACTTGATAAATCAAGATTCTTAATCTCTTTTTTTAAAAGATGAATTAACTAGAAATTATGATAGTAACTTTCAATTCTTAAACCCAATAAGTGTAAACAATAATATGAATTCCTAGTCTATAAATAATCATGTTTTATTCCAAAATTTTTTCGATAATTCTAGACCTGATTAAAATAAAATTCCTTAATAAAATGAGGAATCATAAATGTTAATTCCCCATTCAAATCACATAGAACACACAAATTCCTTGTTTAACGATAACAGTAAAAACTTAAATTCAAATAAATTAGTAAGTCAATTCAATTAACACCAATTCATTAATAATAATAATTTAAATTAAATATCCTAATCTGACATAAATAAATAAGATTCATTTGGAAAAAATTAATAATTTAATAAAAATGTCAATAATTAATAAAATAAATAAGAAGGTTTATCCTTTCTAAATGTAAAATAATAAATATAAAATGCAGCATTTTAGGGAATTAATAATAATACTATGTCTAGTAATAATAACGCAAATAGTACTACAAATTTTTCAGCAATTAACCAATAAATTTCCACTTTAGAGTCAAAAAAATAAAAAAAAAATATAAATCATCTAATTAATAAAAAAACAAAAAAAAATAACTAAAATATTCAGTTCATTTAAAATAACTTAATTTAATAATAAATAGAGGAATAATAATAAAATTTGTAAAATAGCGATAATTATTAAGCTCTAAAATTTAACGTGAAAGAAGAAGGTATATACTATATTTTTGAAATAATATATCTTTAATAATATTTTATTATCTAAAAATATTACAATTTTTTTTATTTTTTTTATTATTTTCTAATATTTTTAATATTTAAATTAATTAATACTATTTAATTTTTATTACCGCTAAATAATTGTAAGCCGCGAAATTAATTAAATTTAGCGAACTTTTTATATTTTATATATGTTAATTAAACAATTAATTAATTAAATTTAATAAAAATAATTCCACTAAAAAAAGTATATATAATATCAACATGAATTATATTATTTTTAATTTTAAAGATGATGAAGAAAAAGCTAAAAATACAAGAGGACTTAGATATTTAAGCTTGTAAGTTAAAGAAATAGTTTGCGAAAAAAAAAGAACCACTTACAAAGAAGTAGCAGACACTTTAGTTGAAAATCTTAAAAAACAAAATATTAATTCAGAGACAGATGAAAAAGAAATTGTAAAATTTTATAAAATTTATAAAAAATATATTTAATAAAATAAAAATAATTAATAATAATAATTTTTTTATTTTTAACAGATAAAAGATGAATAAAATATAAAAAGACGGGTTTATGATGCATTAAATGTACTTATAGCTTCCTAAGTAATTTTAAAAAAAGGAAAATAAGTGGAATCCTGTGATAAATCCTTTTTAAAAGGTATTTAATAAAAATTGTATAAAATTAAAAAATTTATAAAATAAATTTATCTATATTTTTTAAATAAAAATAAATTTTTCTAATAAAAATAGGCAGATGTTTAGAAAAAGAATAATGGTAACTTGTTAAATAAAAATAAGCTGAAATTGAAGAAAAAAAATTCATTTTAAAACAAAAAAAATTACTAGTCCACGATTACATTGAAAAAACGTTAGCCCTAAAAAACCTCATACAAAGAAATAGAGGTAAAAATAAACAAAAAATTGTATAAAAAGATAAATTATCTGTATAAAAATCGATAAATTCTACCCTTGATACTATAATGCACAATGAAAATAATGATAACATAGAAACTGAACTAGAATACGATGATTACGATGATTAAGATACATAAGATGAATCAGAAAATAGGTTTAATTTCCCTGTAACCTAAATAAATTTTGTTCCATCTGAAGAATCTGTAAAATAAATATTATAATATTATTTATTTATTTAATTTTTAAAAATTTATTAAATATAGATTGTTCTGAAAATGAGCAGAGACAAAAAGAATTTAAGATTTTTTTCCAAAAATTCTGTTAAGATATACGGAGATTTAGATATATTGACGAATTTTTAATTCCATAAAGTTTCAGCAAGTTTTATGGAATAAAATATAAAACCAGAAACTTTAAAAGAATGTTATTACGAAGAATATCAAGAAGCTAAAAATATGGATAAAGAAAACTAAAAAATCTAAAAAAAAATATACAATAAAAAAATAAAAAAATTCAGCTAGTTTTATAGAATAAAATGGGGGAAATTAAGTTAATAATTAGGATTTTAGATAAAAAAATCTGTTAATTTAATTTTGATAATAGATATAAACTTTTCAATTATAAAAAAATAATTAATTTTAAAAAAATATTAAATATTTTTTTTTAATATTTAATGAATTTTCCTATTGTAGATTTAATAATAATCTCAATATATTATAATAATATGAAATATTTTTTTAATTCTACATTTTATATTATATAATTTAACCTTAATTTAATTAAATTTATAAATTTAAATTTTGAATTATATAATTTAATATATTTTATATAACATTCCAAGTTTTAAAATTAAAAAAATAATAATTAAAATGTTTAAAAATATTTTATCAATCTAGATCATTCTAAATATTTATTAAAATAAATATGATAAATCAACACGTCGAAATTTTGATACTAAAATAAATTATGCCCTTATTTGAATTTCCAATAAATATTTTTATAAATTAATCAATATTTAAAATTCAGAACTATACAATTTTTTCATTTTTCCAAATAATTGCAAATATTATAAAATCATTAAAAAAAAAAAATAAACAAAATAATAAACATTAAAAACAATAATATAAAAAAAAGTAATTTCAAATAATGTCAACCTCAACAGAAAAATTTCAAAATTACAAATTTTCAGCAGATAATAATTACCAAAAATATCTTAGTTCTTTATACCCCATGCCTCCCATGGAAAAACTAGAGAAATTAAAAAGAAAATGGTATAAAAAAAATATTGATCAAGAATTCGATCCCGAATTTGATCAATAATAATAATAACAATAATAGTAATAGTAATAATAACAAAACCAATAAAATTAATAATAATAAAATAATGCCAATTAAAATTAAAATGCATTTTCACAATTAAATGCTAAATATCACATTGAAGGGTAAGCTAAAATATTCTTCTTCCCTGCAGTCATTTTCGGACAATACTTTATTGCAAAATTGTTAATAATTTTAGTTTCTGTCTTTTAAATTATCAGAAATAAAGGTAACTTAAAGAATAATTATATATTTAAAATTTTTATTTATTTATTTTTAAAAAATAATAGAAATTATAATTTTTTTAAAAAAATCTAATTAAATAAAAAAATGATTATTATTTTAATAATTGTAATAATCTATAATTTTAATTTTAAATAAACTTTACTTTTTTATACCAATCTAAACCTATAGATATTTAAACTTTTATTT
Organism: Pseudocohnilembus persalinus; assembly: GCA_001447515.1. NCBI lineage: Eukaryota > Ciliophora > Oligohymenophorea > Philasterida > Pseudocohnilembidae > Pseudocohnilembus > Pseudocohnilembus persalinus. The sequence continues at coordinate 37,987 of LDAU01000177.1, forward strand.
GAATCTTAAATAACTAATTTTTTTCTGTATATAAAACAAATAAATCTACTAAAAACTAATTATTAATATTAAATATAGTATTTATTATATAAAACATTCCATATAATTTATGTTTATATATAAAATATTTTTAAATATAATATGCCCAAATAATAAACATTTTTAAATATTATATACATATATAATACATATTTTTAAATAATATAAACATACATATAAAATATATCTTTAAATAAATTTTTTAAACAGGTATGATAAAATTCAACGCCGAATACGCTCAAAAAGCCTTACCAACAGAATTTGCCTCTAACATATTTTGGGCCATAGCTTTACTGATTCCCCCTGGAAGATCTTCTTATTTATGGTTTTTACCAATTGCTTTATAAATGCTTTCAGGAGTAGCTGAGTATATGTAAACCACTAACCATATAATCTATAGAAAATTCGCTTTTGTCAAAAATTTCCTTACCTACATAAAAACAAATAGAGCTTATTTGTTGCAAATAAAACAAAAACTTGAAATTTGTCTTCTTTTTTACACAATTATAGGAGTTTTCTTAGGACTCTCTTCTGTTATTCAAATTATTATCATGGTCTAATATATTGGAGTTAAAAATAAAATCAATAAAAATATGTAATTTGCTCATTATGAATTTATATAATGGCTTTAATCTATTGCTAGTAGAGGAGGCCCTATTGGCTTAGTTGTAGGAAAATTCTTATGGGGATATTAAAAAGTGTTAAGCTTTATTTGATTTTATCTTATATATTTATTGAAATAACAACATTTTATTTATTATTCAATATTTAAAAAATTTAAGAATTATAAGTATAAGTATAATTTTATGCATATAAATATATTATTAATAAAACTAAAATTAGATAAAAATTCTTAGTAAGCAAAATTTTTATTTTTTTTTAATTTTAGTTTTATAAAATAAATTGAATTTTAAATATTTTGTCAATTTAAATAAAAATTTCAGTGATTTAAGGAAATTAAATCCAATAGATATAATTATAAATGAATTAATAAGTATGAATAAAATTAATAATACACATTTATTAATTTATACAAATTATATTATTATTTTATTAGGTTTATTATTGGCCTTTAATTAAAAAATAAAAAAAAATTCATATATAATTTTAATTTATTAGTTTTCTCTCATTTTGTTTATCTTTATTATTTTTATTATATTTTAATTAAAAAAAGCCTATTTATAATACCGAAATTTCAAAAAGAAAAATAAATAAAATATAAACCATTTCATAACTTAAATAACATAACGCTAAAAATATAACTTAAGCATAAATATCTATAAAATAATAAAAATCGAGACAAATATCAAAATGCTTAGGTCTACTGTAAAATTAGTGAATCAAGTATAAAATAAGTACTACTTTTCTAAAGCTGTGGTTCAAAAACCAAATGATCACATTATCTTAGAAAATTCTCATGTGAAATAGTACTCTTAATTTACACAGGCAAAATTTGAAGAAAATTATTTTATAAATGATAAAATGAATTAAATCATAATTGTAAATAAAAATTATAACTCCAAAAACAATACTAACAAACTAAAATTCTGCGCAAAAACTACAGATGATTTAAAAATTGCAAAAATTTTTGAAACATAAAATAAATTTCAAATAACCCCTTTAAAGAAGTTATACCAACCAAAAAATGAATAAAAAAATGGTCAAAACATTTCTCTAACTTAAAAGCAAATTCAATTTTTCGCAAAAAAAAAACTACTACTCTCCGAAAACGACGACATCTTTAACATCACCTCCAAAAACAAAAAACAAACTACCAAAAAACTCTCAAAAAAAAAAACAACAACAACAACAACACCCCAAAAACCCGAAATTTCTCACAAAATCTCCGAAAATCTCGAAAAAAATTAACAATTATAATAATAAAATTAACAATAACAATAGTAAAAATCAAAAATCAAACAAGAAATGCAAAAAAAAGAAATTTCTTAAAAAACAAAGGAAAAACAACAATATATTAACGAAAATAGCCAGTTTATTATAGACGAGAACCAGAAATCTCTTTAATCTGTTAGCAATTTAGAAAATTTCGAAGAATTGGAAGACTTATAAGACCAGTATGATAATTTGGAAAATGAGGGTTTTTCGGAAATTATGGAGGGCGGCGTTTCTTAAAAGGAGTTGGAATCCGGAGGCGAATCTGAATATTCAGAAGATATAGAAACTAATGAAGAAAAAAATCAAAAATTATAAAAAATTAAAAAAAATAAAACCACTTAATAAACTAAAAATAGTAATTTGGGGTAAAAAAAAACCCTTTTTAAACTTTATGATGACCCGGTTGTTAATTAAACAAATTTGATGAAATTTGTTAATAAATCTTAATAATTGCTAACCTAAAATGGAATCGAAAAACTTGTAAGGTTGGTTGACCATTATAAAAGTAGAGTTTCCAATAATAATTTTGCAAATCACAGCTCAACCTATGAACAGTACTTACTCAAAAGTGTTAACAGAATATTTTTAAAAGGTAAAAAAAAAATTATTTAAATTTTAAAAAATTCAAAAATTTTTTAAAAAAAATTAAATAAATTTTAATTATTTAATAAAATAACTTTTTTTATTTTTTTAAATTACCGTAGAAAATGCATAAGAATTAGAAGCCTCATTTATTAGATGTCCTATAAATGAATTGACAGCAGATGCATACAAAAATATATCAGTAAATTAGCTTGATAATGAATTTGAAATTAAATAAAAATAGGCTTTAATAATTGATCAGTAATATGATAGTATCCCTTAACAAGATACAAGATTAAATGAAATTGATAAAAAAATATTGTAGTAAAAATAAATAAATTAAGATAAAAAATAAAGCTAATATTAATAAACTCAGTAATAATAAAACTCAAACTTTAACTAAACTCAAATGAAGCAAAAAAATAATTAACAAAGCTAAACTAATAATATAAAATTCAATTTTTAACCTGAAAATATTTCTGAATAATAAAAATTAATTATCTAACAATTATATGGTAGCTAAAATCCAGCAGTAAATTATGCCGATTTCAATAATAATAATATTTAAGAAGATAATTTCTTATCTGACGCCTTTAACTAACAGTACGATTTCGCCTTAATTTAATAAAAATATGATTAATTTTAAAATTAAAAAGCTTAATAATAAAAAAACAACTCAAATTCTATAAATAATAATAATAAATTAGAAGAATTTGATGATGGTTAACTATTATAATAAGAATTAGACTAATATCAAGCAGAATACCAATAAAACTCACAAAATTACAACCAAGAACTTTATCCTAACCATTATAACCCAGAATGGAACAGAATCCCAGAAGATTCAAAATTCCATAAAATTATTCAAGACAATGATAATTTAGATCAGTAAGTGCTCCAAAAAGCTAATAATTATTTAAAAAATAATAATGTTAATAATCTAAATAATGATAATAATTATAATAATAATAATTTAAACTTTAATTAATAAAATTAAGAACCTATAAATAATTTGGAAACCCCCACTTTAAGCAGCAATCAAGTGTAAAATGACAATGATTTTTAAGATAACGATTATTTAAAAGATGATGTTTAATATACTTTTTGTGGAGCCGAAGAGGATTTAATTAATTAACATGAATAATATTACTCAACCAAAAAAAATGCAGAATTATTAGAAGGAGAAGACAATGGAAATTAACCTGAAGAATTTAATTATCTTGATTAAAATGATGATTTAGATCATGATGCTATAGACCACGACGAAGAAACTGTACAAACCAATAAAATGTAAAATAAAAATTGATAAAATTAAATAATATTAAAACAAATTAATTAAAGTTAAATTTATTATTAAAAATATTAATTTTTTTAATTAATGTAGGAAAAAATTGATAAATAATGATGTAAATTCTAATTCAGGGTCTGAATACGTCAGTTTGTAATCACTAGTTATTTAAAATCAAAAAAGTAATTATAAAATAGATATGGGAGATATTTATGATAAACATGGAAGCAAAAAAATTAAAAAAATACATGATAAAAAAGTGATGTATAAAAAAACTTAATACCAACCAAAAGACGAAAATATTATATTATACCAAAGAAATTTCAACTATAGGTAATAAAATACTATAATTATATATATATTTTTTAATTTTTTATAATTTTTTATGAATGTGATTAGCAAAATTAAATATTATATTATTTATTTTTTTATTATTATTTTATAATTAATTTTTTTTTAAATTTTTAATATATATATAGAATCCATAAGAATTCAAATTTTGTTTATGCTTGTGGGTTTTAATATACTCCTGAAGCAGATTTAGCTGATTAAATTAAAAAAACACTTTCTAAATAATATGGAGAAGTTCTTAGTGTATAGGTTTTTGCTTACAGAGATTTCATGCCTGCTTTTGGTGACAGTATCGAAAAAAGAGAAAAAAAATTAGCTTAACTTGAATTATAAGATTTGGAAGAAACTTTAAGTTCTGGAAAAAAGACTAAGAGCAAAAAAAAGGCTGTTTTTTCAAAAATAGTTGAAGGTATATAAAAAAATGTTTTACATATACTTTAACTTTATTTAAAATAAATTAATTTATTTTTCAATTTTTATAATTATTTTTATATTTAAACAGTAAAAGAATCAGAATAAACCAGAGAGGAAAGACAAACTCAAAATATTATGAAAAAAATAGAAGAATAAAAAGCCAAATATCACAACAGATCATACGCAATTATAGAATTAAAAAATCATGAAGCTAAAAAAGAATTATTATCTGATGATGTAAGAGTTTTTGGAATAAGAATCGGAAATAATAATAATGTTAAATTTGAAGATGCAGAATACAAAATTTCTATACTTGTTAGAAATATTCCCTATCAAATTTCAATTGCCGATTTCAAACAATTTTTCAACGCACTTTGTGATGAAAATGACTGTGAATGTAATAATAATCAAATTTTTATAAAAATAAATATATTATATTGCTAAATTTTAGCTTTATCAAAAATATATTATAAAAATTTATAAATTTTACAGCCTTAAGACTTGAATATAGTGAGGGTGATAAGTCAAATAAAATAACTAAAGAATATATAATCTTAAGATTTAAAAGCTTATAGGATTCATTATAAGCGATGAAATTAATACACGGACAAAAGTTTGAGGTAAATCTTTATTAAAAAATTTATTGATACCCAATTTAAAATTACAATTTTTATAAATCCTAATATTTTATATAACAATATATAGAAATAAATATTGAGATCCAATCACTATTACGGAAGTTTAATTCCTGAAGATCCTTATAAAAAACATGAAGAAACTTATGAATTTGATGATGATAACGAAAATATTTTATAATACAGAGAAAACTTTGAATCTCACAATAAAAAATTCCTATTAAAAAAAGTTAAAGCACAAAATGACAATATTTATAAATAAATTTCTGATGATTACCTAAGTAAATAACAGTATTCTTTCTTAAAGTAAAATGACAGTAGAGGCCTTACAAGATACGACGACAATAATAATTAAAATAAATAAATTTCTAATAATACTGACACTTTGTTTAGTTCAGTATATTAATAACATAATAACAACCAATAAAATAATAATAATATGTATCATTTTACATTAGGCGATTTTTATGCCTCAAACCACTTTAATAATAATTTTAATTTGAATAATTCTGAAAATCAACATAATTTATAATAAGATTTTAAAGATCATTAAAATTTATAATAAAATAACAATTTAAATTTAAACGATAATAATAATGAAGATTTTAATGATGAAGACCAAGACGATCTAAATGAATAAGACGAAATTTACAATTTAGAATAAGAATATAAACAAGCTAGTCAAGAAGAAAACAGACTTTATAACTGAATATGAAAAGATAAAATTAATAATAAAATACTATTTTATTTAAAACTAAAAAACTTTCAATTTATGACCTAATTAATAAAATAAAAATATATATATATAAAGAAAAGAAGTAAAAAGTCTAGTAAATAACAAAAAAAATCAATAATAATAAAAAAATATTTTTCTATAACCCACTAAGTAAAAATTCCAAATAATAATAATATTTTAAAAATAAAGGGATACCTTAAATATTTAATTAGTGATATTATTTTTAATATTATTTAAAATAATAATAAATTTGATATAAAATTGATTCCCCCTTTTTTATATTGTATTGTAATTTACATCAAGTAAAATAAACTATATTAATTATATCTAAGAAAATAATAATATGCATTTATATTATTTTTTTTTATTTTTTTAAATTTCTTTTTCTAGTTTATTCCATTCATGTATTTCAAAATAGCATTTTAATTATTATAATTAATATTAAACTTTTTTAAATATGCTCAAAAATTTAATTTTAATTCTATAAAATAACTACTATTTTAATTTATTTTCTATATAAAATATATATATTAAATTTTATTTTAATCTATTAATTCTCTTTGTTTCTTTTTTTAACTTAAGTAAATATAAATTTTAAAATAAATAAAATATATAATTTTCTATTATATAACTAGTTTAATTTTAAAAAGTATAATTTATTAAATATTTAAATTGTAAAATTATAATAAAACTATTAGAAATTATAAAATAATTTGCGGTTTATTTTAAATAAATTCCAATCGAATATTTTAGAATTAATTTTATATGAAAATATTATTTTATCTTATTTTTATCCTGTTAGATATAAAAAGAATATTAACGAGTTTAGCCAATTACAAAGAAAAGCATAGTTAAAACAAAAAATAGTAAAAATTTTTTTAAAAAATATTTCATAATAGTTTTAATTGCATTCATTTATTATTATTTTTATACTGTTGAAACTATATTCAAACATAACGAAAAATAAATATATAAATTATTTATTATAAAATGATAGTTTTTCAAAATTTTTATGTATCTAAAATTATTTTAAGACTTGCATATAGTTATAAAATAATATTTAAAAGTAAATTAATTATAATTTTAAATTTAAAAATATATTGATATTAAAGTATTTTGAAAATAAATAAGAATATATAGTAAAGTAAGTATTATGATTAAAAATAATCAAAAAATTATATACTAAAATCTAGTTTAGTTAAGTTAAGTTAATATTTTTAATCATTTTTTGATTTTTAGCAATATTTTTACTTTTAATTATAATTTGAAACATAAAATATTATTATTAACCTAAAATAAAATAAGAACAAAATAATAAAAAAATAAAAATAAAAATTATAAACCAATTTTTTTTAAAGCACAACAAGCTTATTATTAAAAAACAAAAGTTATTTAAAAAAAGTTATATATAAGAGCAAAAATAAATGTATCAAATACACAAAAGAACTGGATTTTTTTTATATCCAGCTGAAACTTATAAAAAAAATTAGCAGGAACCACATTATTTTTTCATCGATAATAATTACAGAATATTTTTTACTTAGCATATTAGAACTATAGAAAAAGCCATTAGGTATACAAAAAATATGGACGATATTTCGAAATTACTTTCAAGATAACAGATAACAAATTATGATATAAAAAATATGGATTTAAGTCCGTTATATAATTTATCTGATTCTTAAAGTAATTAGTTTACCTTTATGAATAAAAGGTTTTTTGAATTGACTCTAAAAAACTAATAATTTAAAAATTTAAATCATAGTAATGATAAAAAAGTGGATACTTAAATGGGTAAAAATTAAACAATAAAACTACATATTTATGCCAGATTTGATGATGATATAGATGACTTGTATGATTTTTTACAGGATTATGATAAATAAATAAAAAAAATAAAAAAAAAAGAATTAACTAACTCATAGTATCTAATTTCAGAAGAAAGAGAAAAAAATAATTCAGATCATTTACTAGAATTTTTAATAAGTTTAAGAAAATAAAAAGAAGAAAAATCAATACAATTTTAATCTTTATAAGAAGTAGGAGAAGACCTTATATAAAAAGACAGTAAGTTAAGCTCTTCCTATAGAAATAAAAAATCACCTAGCATATTACTTTCTTCACCAATATTGGGTTATGATAACATAAATGCAGACCAATTCTCGGAAAAACTAAAATAGTTGACAAACTAATCTTAAAATTAATATTAAAATAAATCAGATTCAGAAATTAAAATTTCTTGCTTTTAAACTAATAATAATGATTAATTAAAAAATAACACTAATAATAGCAAAATTCCAAACAAAAATCATACTTCTTAAAACAACAGTAATTCACTTGAAAATATAACAAAAAAATAGTCAACATCTGACTCATAATTGACCCAGTCAAATAAGGTTTAATTTATTAACCCCGTGACAAATTTACACTCGAAAATTAATTCTTCCTCAACTGACTCAAATTAAAATAATTAAGCATAGATTTAAAATTAATAATAAAATCAATATAATAACCAATAAAATACGAACAATTATAATTTAAATTAAGATATAGAAAATAATAATAGTAATATTGAAAATAATAATAATTAATAAGTAAGTATTAAAATTTAAGATGATGAAACAAAATATAATAATTAATAAATAAGTATTAAAATTTAAGATGATGAAACAAAATATGGAGAAGAAGTATTAGAATAATAAGAAAGCCAAATTTTAGACCTATAAGAATCTAATTCAACTTATTCTGGTAACCTATGGAAAGGACTCCCTACTGGATAAGGCAGTCAATTTTTTATAGATACAGGAATTACATATAAAGGAGAATTTAAAATGGGAAAAAAACATGGAAAAGGATATATTGTAAACAGTAATTTAGATATGGTCTAATGTGAATTTATAAATGGGTAATTGGTCGGTATATGAGCCCAAAAAATAATAAAAATCAATTTTTGTTCTAATTTATATATATTTTTATAAAAAATACTACTCATATATATATATTAAATTTATATTAACTATTTATTTACAAATACTTATAAAATTAAAAAATTTGCATATTTAGATTTTTAAATTAAATTAATTATGAATTAAAGAATATA
>LDAU01000246.1:0-52709 GCA_001447515.1 Pseudocohnilembus persalinus
GGACTTTAAAATTATCTAATTATTCATTCAAATTCAAATTCTTATAATTAATATACAAATAAAATATTATAACTTTATATATAAATATTTATATAAAATATAAAACGTTTCAAATGAATCTTATTATAAAAACTTAATTTTATTACATGAAATTTAAAATAAATATTTTTATATAATTTTTTTTTATATATATATACTTTGATAATATAATAATTAATATATTAAAAATGAAGATATAAATAAGTGAAAATAATATAAAATTTTTTCAGAAATTCATTTTATTTCACAAGTTTCTTTAGAATTATTGTCTTTATTATTATTAAATGTTACTATTGGTCAAGTTGGTGTGAGAAACGAAAACGTTAGCTTACTAACTATTTTTCATATTAGCTTATTAGGATCTCTAAAAATTAGAAAAAATAATTAATTTGGGATTAATTTATAATTTTAATTTATAACTTTAATAATTAATGTTTTTAATTTATAAATTTAATATTTATTTATTTAAATTATTTTACAGTGATGGTGTGGCTGGTTCTTTGCACCTAAGATCCCATAAGCAATCTTTCTCTAGAACTGTCTCTTGGGTTGGGGGAAACGACAACTCTTTAGTTGTTATTATATTAGGAGTATCTGTTGTTGGTAAAGGAGGCTCTGGGAATGGGAGATTTGTAGTCTTTTCCAGGTTGTAAGTATTGGGAAGCTCTTCCGTCGATTTCGCCGGTCATTCCGGTCATTACGTATTGGGAAGATCTTGCTCTGGGTTCGATTAAAACTACTTCAGTTTAGTCGAAAATTCTTAAAGATTCGATTTCTGCACCTGCTAAAACCAATCTGGTCATTAAATCTTAACAGTTTTCACATTTGGATTGGGTTTAGTTGATGGATGTTTTGGAGGTTTCGATTTGTTCGTATAAAGAAGAAATTTTTTGAGATAATTGGCTGTTTAATCTGTAAAATAAAAAATTATAATTTATTAATGTTTATTATTTTTTAATAAAATTTTACTTTTTCAATTCGTCACTGTAGGCTTATAATTATCCGTTTTATTATTGTAATTAGGTGATTCTTTCGCTGTTGTCAGAGAAAATTTGGTTTTCGATAGTTTATTCTACGATTCTGTCGACGTAAACCTAAAAAAATAATTTTTTAAAAATTATTATATTAAAATTTAAATTAGAAAAAATAATTTTTTTTATTTACAGGAACTTCGACTTCAACTTCGACGTATTCCTTAATGACTTAAGGAGCTTATTAAATTTAGTTGTTGGGGTATTCTCTGAAGACTTCGACGATTTTTTCAACAGGAACTTCGACAATTTTTTCGACTGGAACTTCGACAATTCTGTCAACATAAACGGGGACTTCAACTTCTACTTCAACGTATTAAGTTTGGAAGTTGGCAGCTTATTTGCTTTCGACTTCTTTGAAAATTTCTACAGGAACTTCGACAATTTTTTCGACTATTTTTTCAATTTCGACGATTTTTTCGACGATTCTGTCGACGTAAACGGGGACTTCGACTTCTTTTTCGATATAAACGGGTTTTTCAACGATTTTTTCGACGATTCTTTCTTGAATTTCTTGGGGTTAGGCTCTTCTGGCAGCTTCGATTTCGTAGGGAACTTCTACAGGAACTTCGATGGGAATTTCGATAAATCTTTCAACGATTTTTTCGACGGGGACTTCGACAATTTTTTCAACAATTCTTTCTTAAATTTCTTAGGGTTAGGCTCTTCTAGCGGTTTCTATTTCGTAGGGAACTTCTACGGGAACTTCGATAGGAACTTCTACAATTCTTTCTACGATTTTTTCGACAATTCTGTCGACGGGGACTTCGACTCTTTTTTCGACGATTTTTTCAACAATTCTGTCGACAAAGACCTCGACGGGAACTTCAATAGGAACTTCGACAATTCTTTCAACGATTCTTTCGACGGGGACTTCGACTCTTTTTTCGACAATTTTTTCGACGATTCTTTCTTAAATTTCTTAAGGTTGAGCTCTTCTAGCGGTTTCGATTTCGTAAGGGACTTCGACGGGAACTTCGATGGGAATTTCAACGATTCTTTCGACTATTTTTTCTACGATTCTGTCTTAGTATTAGATGGTGGGCACTTATTTAGCGGTTTCGATTTAATAAGGAACTTCTACGGGAACTTCGATGGGAACTTCAACGATTCTTTCGACGATTTTTTCAACGGGAACTTCGACTCTTTTTTCGACTTCGACGATTCTGTCGACGATTTTTTCGATGTAAACTGGAACTTCGATTTCTCTGTCTACAAATACCTTAGAATAAATTGTATTTAAAAAATTGTAATTAAATATTTATTATTAAAATGAAAAATTTTAAAAAAATATTAAATCATTACTTCAACAATTTTTTCTTGAGGAGGTTATTGTCTGACGGGTTTTTCTACTTCAATGAATTTTTCGACTTCGACGATTTTTTCTACAATTTTTTCAACAGGTTTTTCAACGATTTTTTCAATGTAAACCGGGACTTCGATTTCTTTTTCAACGGTTCTGAATACTTCTTTTTCGACAATGACTTCATAAGGAATTTCAACAGGAACTTCGATAGGAATTTCTACCAATCTGTCGATATATTTATCGACATAAACGGTTTTTTCGACAGGAACTTCGATTCTTTTTTCGACGGGGACTTCTACTCTTTTTTCAACTACGACTTCATAAGGAATTTCAACGGGAACTTCAATAGGGATTTCAACTAATCTGTCGATATATTTATCTACATAAACAGTTTTTTCGACGGGAATTTCGATTCTTTTTTCTACAGGTACTTCGACTCTGACTTCATAAGGAATTTCAACGGGAACTTCAATGGGAATTTCAACTAATCTGTCAACATATTTATCAACATAAACAGTTTTTTCAACAGGAACTTCGACTCTTTTTTCAACTACAACTTCGTAAGGAATTTCAACGGGAACTTCGATAGGAATTTCGACTAATTTGTCAACATAAACAGTTTTTTCAACTGGAATTTCGATTCTTTTTTCTACAGGAACTTCGACTCTAACTTCATAAGGAACTTCAACGGGAACTTCGATGGGAATTTCAACTAATTTGTCGATATAAACTTTGGTTTCGTAGGGAACTTCGACTCTTTTTTCGACAATAACTTCGTAAGGGACTTCAACGGGAACCTCAATAGGAACTTCGATGGGAACCTCAATGGCTTTTTCAACGGTTTTAATCACTTCATAAGGTCTGTCAACAATTTTTTCTATGTAAACAGGAACTTCTACTTCTTTTTCGACGTAAACCTATATATAAAAAAGAAATAAGATAAACAATTAATTTTTTAATATTTATATATATAAATGATTGAAATATTTTTATTTTTTTATTTACATTTTTAATGACTTCAACGGGTCTGTCTACAATGATTTCTTTTTCTACTAATTTTTCGACCATTTTTTCAACATAAACAGGTACTTCAACTTCTTTTTCGACAACTCTGTCTACGATTCTGTCAACTACAACTTCTCTGTCTACTAAGACTTCATAAGGTTAGGGGACTTTTTCGACTAAGACTTTTTCAACTAATCTGTCGACAGGTCTATCGACGTAAGTGGCCAAATCTTTTTCAGTTGCAACTTCTTCTTTAATGATTCTGTCGACTACTTTTTCAACGACGACTTCTTTTTCGACTAATACTTCGTAGGGTTTGGGAACTTCGACTTAGACAATTTTTTCAACTAATCTGTCGACGGGTTCTTAAACGTAAGCAGCCTTTTCTTATTCGATAGCTACTTCTTCTTTGATAATTCTGTCTACGATAACTTCTTTTTCAACTAAAACTTCGTAAGGTTAAGGAACTTTTTCGACTAAAACTTTTTCAACTAATCTGTCGACGGGTCTGTCAACGTAAGTAGCTAAATCTCTTTCTGTGGCAACTTCTTCTTTAATAATTCTGTCTACAATTTTTTCCACAACTACTTCTTTTTCGACTAAGACTTCGTAAGGTTAAGGAACTTTTTCGACTAATCTTATTTAGCGGTTTCGATTTAATAAGGAACTTCTACGGGAACTTCGATGGGAACTTCAACGATTCTTTCGACGATTTTTTCAACGGGAACTTCGACTCTTTTTTCGACTTCGACGATTCTGTCGACGATTATAGACAGCGTTATCTCTCAAAGTTTCAACCTCTTCTTTAATAATTCTGTCGACAACAACTTCTCTATCGACTAAAACTTCATAAGGTTAGGGGACTTTTTCGACTAAAACTTTTTCAACTAATCTATCAACGGGTCTGTCAACATAAGTAGCTTTGTCTTATTCCAAAGCAACTTCTTCTTTGATAATTCTGTCGACTACAACTTCTTTTTCGACTAAAACCTCATAAGGTTATGGGACTTTTTCAACTAAGACTTTTTCGACAACTCTGTCAACAGGTTCTTAAACATAAGTGGCTTTGTCTTATTCAATAGCGACTTCTTCTTTAATGATTCTGTCAACAATAACTTCTTTTTCGACTAAAACTTCGTAGGGTTTAGGTACTTCGACTTAAACAATTTTTTCAACAATTCTGTCAACAGGTCTATCGACATAAGCAGCTTTTTCTTATTCAATAGCGACTTCTTCTTTAATAATTCTGTCAACAATAACTTCTTTTTCGACTAAAACTTCGTAAGGTTAAGGAACTTTTTCTACTAAGACTTTTTCGACTAATCTGTCAACTGGTCTGTCAACATAAGTAGCTAAGTCTCTTTCAACTGCGACTTCTTCTTTAACGATTCTGTCGACAATAACTTCTCTGTCGACTAAAACTTCATAAGGTTAGGGAACTTTTTCGACTAATACTTTTTCGATATTTCTGTCAACAGGTTCTTATACGTAAACAGCGTTATCTCTCAAAGTTTCAACTTCTTCTTTAATAATTCTGTCGACAACAACTTCTTTTTCGACTAAAACCTCATAAGGTTAAGGAACTTTTTCGACTAAGACTTTTTCAACCAATCTATCGACTGGTCTGTCTACATAAGTAGCTTTGTCTTATTCTAAAGCGACTTCTTCTTTGACAATTCTATCAACAATGACTTCTTTTTCAACTAAAACTTCGTAAGGTTTAGGAACATCGACTTAGACAATTTTTTCGACTACTCTGTCAACGGGTCTGTCAACATAAGCGGCTTTATCTTATTCAGTGGCAACTTCTTCTTTGACAATTCTGTCGACAATAACTTCTCTGTCAACTAAGACTTCGTAAGGTTAGGGAACTTTTTCTACTACTAATTTTTCGACAACTCTGTCTTTAGGTTCCTCGACAAAGACAGGGATTTCTTTTTCGACTCCAATTTCTTTTTCAACAATTCTGTCGACAATAACTTCTCTGTCTACAATTACTTCGTAAGGTTTGGGAACTTCGACTTAAACGAGTTTTTCAACGACTCTATCGACAGGTCTGTCAATGTAAGCAGCTTTATCTTATTCTAAAGCAACTTCTTCTTTAATAATTCTATCAACAATGACTTCTTTTTCAACTAAGACTTCGTAGGGTTAAGGAACTTTTTCGACCAAAACTTTTTCAATATTTCTGTCAACAGGTTCTTATACGTAAACAGCGTTATCTCTCAAAGTTTCGACCTCTTCTTTAATAATTCTGTCTACGATAACTTCTTTTTCGACTAAGACTTCGTAGGGTTTAGGTACTTCGACTTAAACAATTTTTTCGACTACTCTATCGACAGGTTCTTAAACGTAAGTGGCTTTATCTTATTCTAAAGCGACTTCTTCTTTAATTATTCTGTCAACAATAACTTCTTTTTCGACTAAAACTTCGTAGGGTTAAGGAACTTTTTCAACCAAGACTTTTTCAACTAATCTGTCAACTGGTCTGTCAACGTAAGTAGCCAAATCTCTTTCAACTGCGACTTCTTCTTTAACGATTCTGTCAACAATGACTTCTCTGTCAACTAAGACTTCGTAAGGTTAAGGAACTTTTTCAACTAAGACTTTTTCGACAACTCTGTCAACAGGTTCTTAAACGTAAGTAGCTTTATCTTATTCGATAGCAACTTCTTCTTTAACGATTCTGTCGACAATAACTTCCCTATCAACTAAAACCTCATAAGGTTAAGGAACTTTTTCGACTAATACTTTTTCGATATTTCTGTCAACAGGTTCTTACACATAGACAGCGTTATCTCTAAAAGTTTCAACTTCTTCTTTAATAACTCTGTCAACAACAACTTCTTTTTCGACTAAAACTTCGTAGGGTTAAGGAACTTTTTCGACAATCAATTTTTCAATATTTCTGTCTCTAGGTTCTTCAACGAATACAGGGATTTCTTTTTCGACTCCAACTTCTTTTTCTACGATTCTATCGACAATAACTTCTCTGTCAACGATAACTTCGTAAGGTTTAGGAACTTCGACTTAAACAAGTTTTTCAACGACTCTGTCAACTGGCTCTTAAACATAAACAGCGTTGTCTTTTTCAACTCCGACCTCTTTTTCAATAATAACTTCTCTGTCGACCAAAACTTCATAAGGTTAAGGAACTTTTTCGACTACTAATTTTTCGACAACTCTGTCTTTAGGTTCCTCGACAAAGACAGGGATTTCTTTTTCGACTCCAACTTCTTTTTCAACAATTCTGTCGACAATAACTTCTCTGTCTACAATTACTTCGTAAGGTTTGGGAACTTCGACTTAAACGAGTTTTTCGACAACTCTGTCGATTGGCTCTTATACGTAGACGGCGTTGTCTTAGGTGACCCCGATTTCTTCTTTAATAATTCTGTCAACAATTACTTCTTTTTCGACTAAAACTTCGTAGGGTTTGGGGACGTCGACTTAAACGATTTTTTCGACTAATCTGTCGACGGGTTCTTAAACGTAGACGGCTTTGTCTTATTCGGTTCCAATTTCTTTTTCGATGATTCTGTCGACTATGACTTCTTTTTCGACTAAAACTTCATAAGGTTAAGGAACTTTTTCAACTACTAATTTTTCGATATTTCTGTCTCTGGGTTCTTCGACGAAAACGGGGATTTCTTTTTCAACTCCGACTTCTCTTTCGACCATAACCTCTTTTTCGACCAAAACTTCGTATGGTTAAGGAACTTTTTCGACGACGATTCTGTCGACAACTCTGTCTCTGGGTTCTTCGACAAATACGGGAACTTAAACATCTTATCCGATTTCTTTTTCGACAATAACTTCTCTGTCAACTAAAACTTCATAGGGTTGAGGTACTTTTTCGACAATGACTCTATCGACGTGTCTGTCAACTGGAGTTTCGACGTAAACGGGTTCTATTAATTAAAAAAATTAATTAATTAATTTTATTACCAAAATAATTTTTAAAATACTATAAAAAATTATAAAAATATAGAAATTTATTTAGGTTTACTTTCGATTTCCTACAAGACTTCTCTATCGACAGGAACTTCGACAACTTTGTCGATATATACGGGGACTTCTTTTTCAAGGTAAACTGGACAGGCTACTTATTCTTTTTCTTAGTTTCTGGGGGCTCTAGGTCTGAATTCGACGGGAATATCTTCTTAAACTAAAACCTCTTTTTCCACCACTCTGTCGACAATCACCTCTTTTTCAATGTAAACTGGTTTGTCGACTTCAGTGAATTTCTCAACCACTTTTTCGATGTAAATGGGGATCTTTATAATAAAATTTAGATTGTTAAAAATATTTATAATATAATATATAAAATTAAATTAAATTAAAATTTTAATAAGAATTCAAAATTTGATTGAAAATAGATATTTTTATATTTATTTACTTCTTTTTCGACAAATACAGGTTATTGTTCGACTTCTTTGATAATTACGGGTTCTTAGGTAGGAATTTCGATGTTTGCTTTTTATTCGTACATTTTTTACCAATAAATAACTTCATTTCTTTCTTCCATAATAACATTGTTCAAAGACTAAATTTCGGCCAATAATCTGTTTACTTTTCCAGTCAATTCTTTAATTTTATGAGTGTCTTCGATATAAACCAATTTTTCGGTGACTTCTTAAGAAGAGGTGTTAACATTTTAGCTGTTCAATTAGGCTCTCAAATCCATGATTATAGTGTTAAGTCTGTTAATTTCAGAAGTATTTTCCTTTTCAATTATTATTTATTAGGTACCTCTGTTAACAATACTTTCTCTGATAGTGGAATGTTATCCACCTTATTAAATTATAAAGGAAGGCTAAGGTTAGGTAAAAACTATGCTTTATTGTTGTTATTATTAATGATATTATGATTAAGATTATTAATGTTATTGGTGTTGACTGACTATAAAAATAAAAGATTTTTATTAATTAAATTTTTATTTATAAAAAGAAATATTTAAAGTTTTTAAATATAAATTTTTATTGAAAATTTACCATTAGGCATTTCAATTTTGCTTCTTCTGACAGGGATCATGACTTGTTATTGCAAAATTCCTCCTTCGATTCTGGTTGGAGACATAGATCTGGTTTAAATGAAAGTAGATCTTTTGGGTTCTTCAACTAAGTAGATGGATCTTCTGTTGTTAGGAATTTGAACTGTGTTTCTTTAAGGGGTAGTCTAAAAAATTGGTATTTAAAATCATTTATTTATTTATTAATTTATTGTAAAAAAGATAATTTATTCATTTAAAAAAAAAGAATGCTAGGTTTACAAAAATTTTTTATAATAATTTTATTTTAAAAACTTAAAAATAAGGCAAAGATGCACGGTTTAACCTGTTGCACTTTTATATTAAATTTATTTTATTACACTTTGGTAATTTCCGGCTTTTCCTAAGTGAATAGAATTTATGAATTATCCCTACTAGTTAACGGTTTATCCATATTAAGTAGTAATAAATTTCTAGTTGGCAGTCTACCCAGATTCTTTTTAAAAGAACAGGTTTAGAATAAATTAATTTTTTATAAAAATTAATGTAATAAAATGTGCTCAATTTTTTTATTTTTTTACGTTAAACATTGAGGAAGTTTTTTCCTTGTAATTATTGAGTTTATTAGGTAGTCTAGACATTTCTGGGAATGGATGCATTTCTAGTACCAAGGTTGTTAACGTTTTGGTAGTTTGAAGTTACAATTTTGGTGTTTTTAACCTGATTACTGGTCAGGGAGGTAGGCTGTTAATAAACCTATTAGATATTACTTCTAGGAGGAGAGTGATACATCTCTATTTTTAAGTATTTTTATTTTTTTTACTTTTATTATTATATTATTTTTTAATAACAATTTTTTTTTTTATTATTGTTTTTATTCCTAATTTCTTAAGTGATTTTGTTAATTAAAGTAAGGGGATTTTATTTAGGTGAGTAATTAAAAGCAAATATTTTTTATTTATATTTTATTATTGTTTATTATTAGTTTATATTAATATTATTTATTTAAGCAGATAATTTATTACTCCTAATTTATGTTATTTTCTTCGTTGTGTTTTTATACTGTAAAATTGTTTTATTTGGTTATTTTTTTTTTAATATTAATTAATTAAATCCATCAAAGATATTCTTATTATAATATTATTCATGTGTTTTTATTACTTATCATAATTTTATACGCGAAATCAAAATTAATATAAAACCATTAATAAAAACTTATGTATATAATTTATTCATGAACAAATATTTTATTTTAAAATTATATTAATATGTTTTATTTTCTAGATTAATTTATTTTATACAAAAATAATCGAAAACATATAATTACAAACAAAAAAATATAAAAAAGTCTTTATATATAAAATTAGGGGAATATACAAATTAATATTTTTATATAATTTATGTAAAATTGACCCTATTTTATTAAATAAATTCACATTAAGTATATTTATAAATTCGAAATCCCATAACTATTATCAAATGCATCATTATTTAAAGTTGACCCAAAAACAATAAATAAATCTTGTTCACTATGTCTAAAGGTAACGTCTATATGTTCAGTTAATTTTCCTTCCCCATATTAGCTTCCACAAACATTTATACTATCCATCGCTTTATTATAGTCATAGCTAATATAATAATAAAAATATTAAATTTAAAATATAAAAAAATATTTAAATAAAAATATATAAATGTAATTAACCATTTATCAAAAAATACATTATAAAAAAAAATATATCGGATTCGATTTTAATTACCTAACAACTAAAAAAAATTATTTGTTTATTTTATTTTTTAATTAATTAAAGTAGTTAGGGTAATAGAAAAATTTTTATTATTCAAATTTTTTAAGAGAAAATAAACAACAGCTGTTTTAATTAATTATCATCAAATAATAATTAAAATAAATTCCCAATTAAATTTTTGTATATATAAATTTTAATTATTTAATAAAATCGAAAATAAAACGACATATTTTTTTTAATTTAAAGGCAATTTAAAGTCCATTTGTTAATAAAGTTGATTAATAAAACACAAAATTTCTATTTATATTTGAAATTTTTCTTATTTTATTTTTATTTTTATATGAATTTTACCTTTATGTCCAAATATATTCATTATTTTCTTTTGTACCAATCTTCATATACCCAGTTTCCCCTGACCAAGAATCGATAAAATGATAATTAGCTTTTATTCTAATAAATTAATGGCTTGGAATTTCTGTAAATTATTTTTCTATTTAATCATCTGCAAGTAATCCGTATCCTCCCAGCATGTGAATTCCTCCACAATTTGAAATTTCATTTTCTAAAATTTTTATTAATCCAAATTAAATTTTTATATTAAATATAATGTTAGAATTTTAAAAAAAATATTATTTGATTAAAAATTTTTATTAGTATATTTAAAATATTTACTAGACCAGTCGCTGGGCTAATTCCAGTAATTTTCTTAAATATATAAATTCCACTACTTTTACTAATTAATTTTTAGTCCATTATTGTAAACTATTGAATTAAATTAAGAAACAAAGGTGTTAAATTAGGTTGTCTTATTTTTTATTTATAATATGTCATAAGAGTTTGTTCCTAATTCTAAGAAGCCATTTTCTTAGTTTTATTTAAGACTGTTTTTTTAAACATATAAAAGAAATATTTAATGAATTGAATTTTGATAATTTAAAGTTAATGACATAATTTTTTGACTTAATATACGAAAATTATATAAATAATTTTTTTACCTTATATTATCATTGTCATTTTTTTAATTTAAAATAAAATTTATTTAAGATTATTGGTTTAAACCTGATTAAATTTCTAAACTATTAACTTTTAAACCGGATGTATATGTTTTCAAGATATTTTTAGGCTTTAATTTTATGCATTTTATATGATTTAATAATAATAATTATATTAACAAGAAATACAAAATTTATATTTTCATTATTATTTTTATTATTTTTATTATTTTTTATATTGGTTTTTATTAATAAGCTATTCGTTTTAGAATATTGATAAAATTAAAAACAAATATTAAAATATTATAGGTAAAATATTTAAACTATAAATTTAAAGAAGTATCTATATTATTTTCATCATTAAAACTATTACTATTTTTATTCTTATTGGGCCTTAAGTTTTTTAATTACAGGTTCAACCTATTTATTTTTTCTTATAAAAGGTAAACTATCACATTTACTCTTAGTGTATTTTTATAAAACAATAATTGTTTTATTAATATTTAGGTGATTATATTTTTGTTTAAAAAACTATTAATCCAATAGAGTTTCTGGATCCTAATGCACAAGGAATATGTCCAAAAATTACCTAATTTCCCTTAAACATTCCATTAAATTTTTATATTTACCAAAATGTGTTCCGCACAACTCAAATAAACTCAACAAATCTAACTCTAAATTTCTTATTCCACATATATTAATTTATTTCATATATTTTCCTACCAAAATTTCCCAAATGTACTCATTTATTCTTTTAAATATAGGATAAATTATACTATATACCAAATCTTATCTTATCATAGCTATAGATTATATGGCTCCAGTTAAATAATCAATCAAGTCTTAAAATTAATCAATTTTAATTAAAGGATTAACATATTATTTTTAATTATTTTTGATTTTTAATTGTATTTATTTTTTAAATTCTTACCTTAAATAAAATAATGACATTCTTTGTTTGGGTAATTAGGAGAATAATTGACTTCTTTGTAATTTTCTAGTAATGAGTCAATTTTATTAATCATTTAATCAATAATATAGTCAGTGGCCTTAAGCTTTATTTTTTCTATAGTTTAATAACTTTTAAATTCTTATTCTGGTTTTATTCTTTAAAGATATTCTATTCTTTTTTAATAATACTCTATTGAATTACTTAAAAAATATAAATTATTATATAATTAGCAAGCTTAAATAGCACTAAGCGAATTTTAGCTGCGCAAAATATTTGTATCAAAAACATTTGCTATTGTTTCATAAAGTTTATCTAAGTATATAAATTATTGGTTTGTGGTTTCATTAACTCCTTTCAAAAATCCTATTTGCTATTCAATAAAATATTCAATGTTTTCTGTGATCAAAGCAAGAACGGCCGAAAAAGGTAGATCAAATTGTTTATTAAATTACTGTTAGTTCTAAATTGTACTTTTCTATATAGTGTGAAAAAAAAAAAATCAATAAAATATAAATAATTTTAAATAATTACTTTTTACATTTTATTTATATTTATGTTTACTTTAGTGGAAGCCCTATATGCCATAGTTTATTAATCAAAATAAGAATCTATATTATCTTCTTCATCATCTATTTCATCATTATAAATATTAAATATTTTTGTATATGCTAAATATTCCTATCTATTATTAACTTTATGATACTCAAATGATTATTTTTATATTTAATCTGTCAATTTTTTTTTAATATTATAAATCATTCTATCAGAGAAAAGTTATAATTAAGCTTATAATATTAATATTAAACTTTGCGACCCACTAGTAAAGTTAAGCATTTCCAATAAGTAAGCAAATAAGTACACAATATTTTTGGCAGGAATAAACTCATTTTCATCAAAAATATTAGCGAAAAATCCCCTGATTTTTTTCTCTACAGATCTAAATTATTTTGCCAATAATTAGACGTCATTCATATTCTAACTTTAATTTAGTATTGAAAGTTATTAAAATAGTTGTTTTTCAATAATTAAAAACCCTATAATATTTTAGGCGAACTGTTTCAATTGTTATTAATTTTCGATTTTTTCTCTTTCCACAATTTCCATGAGTTAAGATTCTCTTAGCTTTAAAAAAATTTAAGTACTAACTGTTTTCTCTTTCATGGCTTTTTATTAGAAATCAAATATATAAATACTGCTAAATTTATTTATGAAAAATTATAAATTTAATATACCTTCATATACTATAAATGGCTACTTTAATCCGCTTATATCTATTTTCAAATCAAAATCAAAAACTTCATTCAGGAATTTTTATTTTTTATTTAAAATATTTGTTATTCCTTTTTATCTTTGACTTAATACTGAAGTTCTTTCCATTCCTGGAATTTATTATTAAACATTTAATCCTTAAAAAAGGCTTTAATACCCGCTTATAACGCTATTTCTATTTAAATTAACTACTGATGCTTTCCTTGATTAAAAACAAATAAATAAATAAACAATAATATATATAATTAAAAAATAATATTTCTTGATCATAATTATTATTAAAAAATTATTTATTAACATTTTGGAGTTATTGTTGACGCCTAAGCCTAAAGTAGACATTTTTCCTTTATTTATCATTGAAATTCTTGCTAAATTATTATTTTAAAGAGTTGAAATTCTCCCTCCGAAACCGCCCTATAAAGAAGAAATTCTGCCCCCTATCATTGAAAATTTACTTTTTAATCCAGCGCCATTTAGCATTGAACTTTTTCCAATGTTTTACATAAAACTAATTTTCTCAGGGTTAATAGTGTTTCTTATTGGAATATTTTCTAAGGTTTATATTATGTAGTCATAATTCTAAATAGCTAGTAATCCGTATTCACTTTGCTTTAATTTTATTTTTTGGTTCCAAGAACTCATAAGTAAATCTTGTTCTGAATGAATCAAATTATTTATTAACTATGGAATATCCGAAATTTAATTCAAAAAGTACTATGAACTAAATTTTTAAAAAAAAATGTAGCATTAGATATATAATTTTAAGTTATAATAAATATGTAGTTATTATAAAATATTATTATAGCATAATATTTATATTTATCATAAAAGTATCAAATTTTAAATCTAGTTATTATTTAAAATTATTTTTTTAATTTTTACTTTAAATTCTTAGATTATTATTTTTGCTTTAAATACTAAATATTTCTTATAGAGGCCAGGTAATTCTCTTTCTTAACATTTTCTATAGCCTGTTTTAATAATTTAATTTGCTTTTAGCAATTATTACTAATTTACAAAAGTTACTAAATATTTTCTATAGTTTTCTTTTTCTTTTTTAATTATTAAATATCAAACATTTTTGAAGTTTTTTATATTCTTTAATCCTTCTCAATATCCTGCATTTACTTGGAAAGCTCTTTTATTTACTTTTTAATTTAATTATAAACTTAAAAATTTTTTATCAAATCAATGTAGTGTTTATCGCATATTCTTTCTATATTTTGTTTGCATTTTTATATATTTTCTTCCTATTCTTATAAGAAATCTTCACTTTGTCCATTTTCAATTATGTGAGTTAAATTAACTACAATCTACTCTGGATTTTAAATTTAAATAATTTCATCTGAATAATTTTCTGAATCCATATGAAGTTTCCAAAATAATAGAGAAAAATTGGTTAAATAGCTTATCTTTAGTGATAATCTTGAATATTTTATTTTATTATTAATAAAAAATAATCAAAATAGATTTTAAGAATACATAAGAATCAGTTTAAACCATTCTAAATGGAATTAAATGATATAATATATTATTAAATAAAAATAATTAATAATATATTTTGAGCAATATAATAATTTAACATTAATATCGTAATTAAATATAATTTTTTAAATAAAATAAAATAAATAATAATTATTTTAAAAGTATATTCATATGTGGAATATTAATAAACAAGCTGATGCAGATGATTCAGATTTATTTAATGATAGCGAAAATGAATAATCTGTCAAACCTAAATAAAATACAAAGAAGAATTCAAAAAACAATTAAAATCAAGAAGATATTAAAAAATTATAAAATGAATTAGAAAAAATATAGAAGGAATATCAAGCCTACAAAACTGATACTGAGAAAGAACTATAAAATAAAGATAATTCTTTAAATTAAGTGTAAAATGATTTAAATATACTTAAAGAAGGTTTAGAGAAAAAATAACTTGAAATCGATTAGTATTAAAAATAAGAATAAGAACTTTAAAAAATAAAAAAAGAATTTTAAATTAAAGTTGAGGATTTATAAAAATAAAATGAGGAATTTGAATTAAAATTGAAACAAGAAATTTAACAAAAAAATGAACTGAATTAAAAATTAGATGAATTATGTTAAAATAAAAATGATAATGAAGAAATTGAAAATTCGAAATAAAATGAAATCTAAGAATTATAAAAATAGATAGATTAATTTAAATTTTAAATTAATGAATCCTAAGTTGAAAAAGATAATTTATTATAATAAAATGAAAATATTTAGAAATAAAACCAAAACTAACTAGATAAGTTAGAATAATAAGGTAAAAAAATTGAAAAATTATTTTATATAAAATTATTTTTACATTTATATTTAAGAATAATTTTATAAATAAAGTAAATGATGAAAAGATTAGATTTGAGGAAAAAGAAGTTTTATATAAAAAATAAATAGAATAATTAGATAATCAGTTGTCTTAAAAAATACAGGATATTGAAAATTTGAATAAAGAAGTTAGTGACACGGTTTAAAAGTTGAAGTCTTAAAAAGTTGATGACAAAGAAGTATAAAATCAATAATAAATTTAAATATTAGAAAAAAAGATATAAGAACAAGATGAAAATACTTCCATATTATAAGAATAAAGTACATAATTTTATTATTTTTTTTAACTTATTTAAACTATTTCTTTGTTTTTAATTTTAATTTATATTTTAATTTTAAAGTAAAAAAGTATGAATAATTTGAAAAGGAGTAAAATAAAATATATGAAGAAGCGAAAAATTCACAAAACTAACTTGAAAAAAAAAATGAAAAACTTTAAAATGAAATAAATTAAATAAAATCTATGATGGATAATTAAATTGACGATTTAAGTAATTTATAAATGTATTTTTCAAGTTATAATAATTTTTACAACTTATTAAATTTTTTAAATTAGGTAATTAATACGAATAAAAAATGTAAAATTTAATAGAAAAATCGAAATCTTTATAAAATGAGTACTAGATTTTATAAAATTAATATGACTCTTTAAAAAAAAATTAAAATGAGTGTTAGGCCGCCGATATAATATAAGATCAAGAAAGAAAAAATTCTGACCATAATATAGAAGTAATTTATATTTTTATATATTTTGATTTTATAAGAAGTTTTTAATTTATAGGATTTAAAATAAGCAAGTTCTTATAAAAAAGAAAGTATCGAAGATGTCGTAAATCACGAGTAAGAATAAATATAAGAATTGAAACTTATAAATGAAAAATTAAATTAAGAAGTTTCTAGTTTAAAATAATAAATTAACCAATAAACCCATTAATAAAGTTTGCCAAATTAATAAAAAGTAAATATATTAAAAGTTTATTAAATTTACATCGTATAGTTTTAATAATAATATTAATTATAATTTATTAAATTACAGAGAGAAATAATTGATTTAGAAAAAGATTTATTAGATGAAATCGAAGTTGAAATAGTTAAGATAGTGGATTTCAAGTAAAAAAATGACAATGAACAGTTAAATTTAAGATGGTAAAAAGTATTAAGCATGCTTAAAATCTAGTAAGACTTGATTGATAAATTTATTACTGTTCATGGTCTTGATTAAATTTGGTAGAAAGATGAAATATAATAAAATTAAAAATCGGATTAAAATAATTAATCTTATCAAGGAAATTTGTTTTAAAATGGAATCCCTATTTAGTAAACCAAATAAATGTTTAATAATTTTTTCAAAAAAGAAAAAATAAATTCTTTCACTAATAAACTATGGAGTTTTGGAGATAAACTAACCCATTATATAAATGAAGAAACTAATGAAGAAGTTTATAAAAAAAATGAAGAATAAAATAAAAATAATTAGATATAAGAAGAGTAAACTTAATAAAAGCCCAATAAATATAATTAAAATAACCAGTATGATATTATGAATTAATAATAAAATTCAGGAAATAAAAATGATGAACATTTATAATAAAAATAATTGAATGATAGTAATAATAATCAATAAATTTAAGATTAAAATATTGATTAAAATCAAAAAAATGATGAAAGTATATATTGAGATAATTTAAATAGATATAAAAATTCATATCTGTATTAGAAATAAGCTAAATTTAATTTAATAAAATTATGATAAATTATTTAAATATTTATATTTTAAATAAAATCATTTAAAAAAATATAATTTGTCATTTAAATTTTTATTTTTACTTTTCATTTGTATGGCCTTTTCCTATTTATCAATAATATAGTTTTTGATAATCTATCTTTAATACTTTAATAACTATGAAAAAAAAAACATTTAGGTTTATTTCAAGTAATTAATTTTAATAACTAAAATTTAAAAAAAAATTATGTTCAAGAAAGTGTATCTTAGATTTTTTACTATAGTACATTACTAATAACAAAAATGGTATAAATAATAATTAAAGTATTTTAATAAAAAAAAATAAAAACATAAAAAATTTAACTTATATGAATTAAAAATTATATTAGGTTTTGATTTTAATATCACTACTGATAATAACGTTTTAACAACCATTAGAATGGTCTGAACCTTTAAGTATTGGAAATTTTGAACTTTCCCATGTATTAATTTTAACATTTAAAAAATAAATTTAAATATATTAAGTTTTAAACTTATAAAACTTATAATTTATGCTTGCTTTATATAATAGTTAGATATTACTATTTATTGCTAAATTAGTTATTGTTGATTAATTCATATATAAAAAAAAAATATAATTATATTAACTAATTTTAAATTTAAATAAAAATTAGACGCCTGATGATACTGATAGTAGTATTATCTGGTTTAGGCTAATAGGAAACAATAATGGCTGGGTTGCAATGGGAAATGGTGTGGTTTAACAAATGTCAAATATGGATGTTGTATTATTTTAATTTTTAGAAGGAGAAATTAAAGTTACAGATAGGTATTGTTAACTTATATTTTAATTTATCTATGTTTAATAAAAAATTTAATAAACTTATTTTTTTTTATCTTTATTTATTTAGACGAGCTTTGTAAATAGGCCCTCCACCTCCTGCTGAAGATTCAGAATAAAATATTTAATTTGACAGCGAAAATTCTAGTTTTGTAGATGGGCAATGGAATTTGATATGGTCTAGGAAAATTATTGCTACAGAAGAAAATGATATTTCTTACGAGTGTGGTGTGAATAATATTGCAATTGCTTATAATAGTGAAACTCATGACCTTGTTTACCATACAAATAGATTTATTAGTGAAGTAATCATATATAAACACTTCAATTTGTCACGTTTTTTTAAAAAAAATAAATTAAACTTAAAAGCTATTAAATTAAATTTAATTGGCAAATTACTTACATTTTCTTTATTTTTTAGCTTAACATAGATCCTGAATTATATAAATGTTCTTAAGAAGAAATCGAAGATGAAGATGAAGGCGAAGAAGAAGGTGAAGCTATGGTAATAGTGGAAGGGGAATAAGGTGAAGAATAAATGGAAGGAGAAGAATAAATAGAAGGTGAAGAATAATTACAAGATTAGGAATAAATTGAAGGGGAAGATTAAAAGGAAGAAGAAGAAGGAGAAAATTAGATGGAAGGAGAAGAATTTGAAGAAGATGAAGAAGATAAAGATAAAGTTGAAGATAATTCATAAATTGTATAGATATCATTTGCTTTGATATTATGTGCAATTTCTGTTTTACTATGATTTAATAAGCTTTATAATGCTTTTAATTGTTTAAAAATAGTAGTTATAAAATTAATTAAAAGATAAAAATCTATAAAAAAATAAGTGTAATAAGCTAAATTATAATATATATTTTTACTGATATTTATTTTATAAAATTATATGTTTATAAATATAAATGTTTATAATTCATTTCTCAATGTCATTTTAGTTAATAAAATTGTATTTATTATTTTAAATCTGTTATTAAAACTGGTTTCTTTTTTATTACTGTTTTTAATTTCTAATTTTTTATGCTAAGATGATTAAAAATATACAAATTATAACAATTATCATAAGTTTAACTCCTTAGATTAACTTATAATCTTATTATTACTCATTTAAAACCATAAGATTTAAATTCTCTACCTATTATTTTAGATTCATTTATTTGTTTATATTTTCTATAATTTTCTAAATTATATTCATTGTATTAACTTCTAATTTATCTTTATTATTTTACATTTCTTAAAAATTAATACCTTAATAATACTTTTCAATATCTTAATTGCTAAATTAGCAGATTTCATCTACTTCTAACTTACCATCTTATCTTATTCCATTTTCAAATATATAAATATAATTATAAATTCTTTATTTAAATTCCTCATATTCACAATAATATTAATCTTTTTCACACATTTTCATGTATTCACCATCATATAACATTTTGACATATGTTTATTCGCCATCCTCGCCATCATTTTAAAACAATTCTAAAATAATTTAAGAGGCATAGTATGCCCTATATTCACAATTCAAATCATTTACTTGTTTATTTTAGAATTTTTTCCAATTGCACTACCAGCTAGATATATTCAAAGATTATTAAAAATTGACTAAAAAAAAAATTAAGAAAAATAAATTATTTTTATAATACATAATAAAAATTATGAAAAATTTAATTATTTTTATAATATATAATAATAATTATTGAGTTTTTATACCAACATTGGTATCGTGGCCAGAATAAAGCAAAAATTTTAACTGATTGTTTTTATTGTATAAGGCTTGATCAAAATATTAAATCCAACTTTCTAAAACTCTTGATGTTACAATTTTTTGACCTTAAGGAGACCCTGTGATAAAAAATAGCCATTAAAGAGTATCTATTTCTTTTAATAAAGTCCAATATTCTTCGTTCATATTTTCAAATTCTTTTGGTGGCTGCCCATTAAATTTGTCAGCAATAAAAGTATCCCAAACAGGCTCAGCTTCGATAAAAAGTAAATTTTCTATAAAAAAATTAATATAAATATAAAAATAGGAAAAAAATATATAAGTATAAAATTAAATTAATTTATGTAAAAATTATATTTACTTTTTAAGCCGATAGCCTCAGAAAAAGATTTTAACTATTTTTTGTAATGGAGTTGAAATTTTTCAATTTAAAGGGGTTAGCTTATTGTAAACTATGCTAAGTAGTAATAATATTTAGGACACTATTGAAAGTTTTCAGGCATTAACAAATTATCTTTAGACTATTGTTCATTGTGAACCGGAATATTTTAATAATTAAAAGGTAACGATTATTATCCAATATTTGCCTACTAAGTATTTTTATAAGGTGGTAGACTTAAAAAATTTGACAAATCTTCAGGCAAATAGGGGCCTGTTCCTGGGGGATAGCTTTTTTATAATATATTTCATATGATATATAAAATTTATGTTAATTTTTAATAATAAAAGTTGTATATTTTACAGGCCTTGTAGTTAGGAAATTGCACTATTAATTGTTCTATTTACATCAGTAGACCTAACATATATCTAATTATGATTATATAACTAATCTAAACCCAAATTAGAATTTTCAATATATCTATCCCTCAAAATCTATCCTAAAACATAGTGCTATCTTTATCCAGTAGGGGTTAATTAGCCAGAATAAAATGAGTTAAATTCTGAATCTTTAAAAAAATAAAGTATTTTAATATTTTTATTTTTTTTTTAATAAAAATTTAATTCTAATTTATTTGGTGACATTATCATATTTATACCGCTTTACCATAATTAAAATTGGGAAAAACAGGACCTCTTGCTCCGTGTCTACATATTTCGGCCACAAAATTTAATTTTTTTAAGGATTAAGTCGATATAAACAAAGACTAAATTATAAAAATATATAGAAATTAAAGATATTTCATTTTTTTTTATTTTTCTAATATTTCAAAATTGATTTAATTTTTTTATTTTTAAAGTTGATATAAACTGTATTATTTAGATAATTGATAATATTAATTTCAATTTAAAATCGTATATATCAACATTTTGATAGATAAATAGATTTAATAATTAGAATAGCAAAATTCTTTTTCGTTTTTAAATCATAAAATAAGAAAAATGTAACAGTTATGTATTTTTATGTTTAATATTATTAAATTAATAAATTTGTTATATATTTTTTAAATCAAACATTAATAAATCCTTCATTATCCAATTATTAGAATCCCTTTTTATCTTTTTTAGCTTTTTATTACAATATACTATATTTTCTAACAATTATTATAAGTGAGGCACTTAAAAATAATGTCATAGATATCCAAAAACCTAATGCTAAACCATTATTATTTATTGTTGTTTACAAACCTTAAAGAGTAGTAATTGCTAATAAAAAAAATTGTTTTTAATTAAAAGATTAAGATACAATATAATATAGATAATTTTTAAATTACATTCTTCTATTTATTAATTTTCAACTTAATATTGACAAATTTCATCAATTTATAAAGTCCCTTCGAACCACCCCTCAAATTCTCCGTCTACATAAATGTAATTTGCTACTTATTATTTGAAATCTAAATAAGGGCACTCAATTTCCCCACTTTCACAAACGGCTACATACTCTCCATCATACATGAATTTAACAAAAGCATTTTCATATCCCTCTCCATCTTAATATAATTCAAAAATAACTTAACTAGCATAGTAGGCTCTGTTGAAACAGTTTTACTAATTATAAGCTCCTGTGGTAAATTTTTGCCATAAACACTCATAATTCATTAAATTTAGTGCAATTTACATATTAACGACATTGTCGTCGTGAGCAGAGTACATAACATATTTTAAATTTTTATATTATTCTACATTTTACATTCCTAATTAAACTTCTGCTAATTAGACCCAACTCTATAAAACTCTAGAAACACCAGCTTTTACAAATTAGGGAGAACCTGATTAGTAGGTAGTCCACCATAAAGAATCTAATTCTTTTAAGCCTTCCCACATTTCTTTTGTTATTTAATCGTATTTTTCAAAAATTTATCCATTAAATTTATCAGCAATTAATGTGTCCCAATATTATTCAACGATATCAGTGAAACTCATGGGGGCTGCAAAAATATAATTAAAAAAGAATTATTATAAACATAATAAATATAAAAATTATTAGATTGATATATAAATTAAAAATAAGTAGATAAAATTAACTCTTACTTTTAATAAAAAAAAGAGTTAATATATGTATTTTTTTTATATCTTATACTTATTACGGTCCATTTGGAAGAGGTCGGTAAATTGTTACATAACGTCTTTATAGTGTTCATTTACTTCATTTATAATATTTTTCATTTCCTCACTTTTTTTAAACTCAGCTTGATAATTTTTGGCCCCCATACAAGTATTTTCGTTAGTGGGAGATAGTAAGTAATCCTAGGGTTTAGGTACATTATGAACTGGAATATTTTAAAAGTTATAAGGTAAAGCTGTTTGTCCAATATTGGCTTATTATGTTTCCTTATAAGGAGGTAAACTTAAAAAATTGGAGAGGTCCTCGGGTAACCAGGGTCCGCTTCCAGCAGGGTATCTGAAATATTTAAGAAAAGTTTTAAATTTGAATATTAAATTTATTTTATATTATATTATTACAATCCACTTAATTAACTTATAGCACTGTTAATTGTTCTATTTACATCAGTAGATCTTACGTAAATTTAACTGTGATTATAATTTGTTTATAGTCCTAAGTCAGAGTTTTCTATGTACCTTTCTCTCATAGTTTATCCTAAAACATAATGTTATCTTTATCCAGTAGGTGTTAATTATCCCCAATAAAATGAGTTGAATTCACTCTCTATAAATTATACAAAAATTATAAAAAATTAAAATTAATAATATATAAAATAAATAAAATAAAAAAAGGTAAAAATTTACCTGCGTTTAAATTATGATATAAGGGCCCTCTAGCACCATGTCTGAATAAACTTGCAACAAATTTTAAATTTGTTATTTCTTATTATAAACTTTGTACTACTAAAATAAATAAAAATCCTAGGATTGTTAAATTCATGTTTTATTTTAATGTTATCGAATTGTTATTTATTCTTCTTTGTTTTTATTTTTTTAATTTTCGTAAAAAGAATTATTAATCATACTATAAATGTTAATTTATTGAATATATAATATTTAATCCATGGTGTATTAAAAGAATTAGTAAATATTATTATAGATAAAATACTAAATATTTTAAATGCAAAAAAAGTTATTTTGACTATAAATTAATAAACAAAAATAATCATATTAAAAAAATTTATTTAATTAATACGATTACTACAAAATAATAGTTTTATATAAAATAGAGTTTAATAAATCAGTTTTTTTTTATTCATATGTCTAATTCTTCTTAAAAATCATTTCCATTGCTATGTAAACTTTCTATAAACGCCTTTATTTTTTGTTAATCTTTACTTTCCAAATCATATGCTAAATTAAAATATTTCATAGCATTATTATTATCTCCTAATTTTTTATATATTTAGCCCATCAGCATAGGAATTGGAGCTTCTCTAGGCATTAATTAATATAATTGTTCCAATTCTTTTAAAGCTTCTTTGTATGAACCTTTCTTTACTAAAGCTGTGGCCTTTTAAAATTTATTTAATCCGTTGTTAGGGTCTAATTTTTCAGATTCTTTGAAATAAGTTAGAGCATTGTCGTAATCCCCTTTGGCTGACAAGGTCATTGCCATAAATGAATACAAAACTGGATTTTTCTTATTTATTTCTATACTTTTCCTGAAATTCTCAAAGGCTTAATCATATTTTTCTTATTTATAATATATATTTCCCAATCCCCACCTACATTTTTTAATTAAATCTTTATTTATTT
Organism: Pseudocohnilembus persalinus; assembly: GCA_001447515.1. NCBI lineage: Eukaryota > Ciliophora > Oligohymenophorea > Philasterida > Pseudocohnilembidae > Pseudocohnilembus > Pseudocohnilembus persalinus. The sequence continues at coordinate 24,124 of LDAU01000246.1, forward strand.
ATAATTAATATATATTTATTCAAAATTATAAAATAAATACCAGGCATTATAATGTCTTATATCTAAATTTAAGGCTTTATCAAAAGATCTTTTAGCCTTTTGGAAATCTTCATTATACACATATTCGTGACCACATAAACAATGTGCGTAGGGGTTATTAGGGTTCAGTTAAATTGCTCTATTAAAAAATTTAATAGCATTTTCATTTTCCCTAGCCAAAGAGAAGCAATTACCAACAATAATCCATGTTTCAGGAGAAAATAATGATTTTTAAAGTGCATTATGAGCCAACCAACATAACTCTACTTGTTTTTTTAATTACCATAAACATGCACTATAATATTCCAAACCTTCCAATCTGTATGGCTCTACTCTAACAGCATCCTAATAATATTTTTCTGCATCATAGTATTTAACAATTTCCATATAGCATCTCCCAATATTTGTCAAAACCTATATATATATAAAAATAATTACATGTAAATGAATTATATATTTAATTTGATATATTACCCAACCAGTATTGTACTAATTTTATGGTAATTTTTTAAAAGCTTGAATAGCCTCGCTACACTTAAATTCATACATGTTTTAAATAGGAATAGCCAGGTTTTAAAATAAAGTCCATATATCATTAATTTCAGATTATTATTGCTATAATTATTAAGGCTAATACTCTTACTATATTTACTATTATCCTCTAGAATTCAAGACATAAATTAATTAATTTAAAATATATATATATATTTGATAAACATAAAATATTATTTAATTATCATTATTTATTACTAAATTCCTGAGGCTGTCATTTTTTTATTCTGCTATATTTAAGACATACCTAATCCTTTAGGGTATAAATTGGAAAGCGAAGGCGGATTAATTCCAGCAATCATTTATCCTTACGCTTATCCGTATCCTTTAATGAAAAAATATTTTTATTTTATATAATATTTAAAATTTATTTTTTAATAAAAGTTACAAATTTTATAATTTATAAAAATAAAGTTGGGAAAATATTACCACCTAAAGATAAATGTTTTCTATGGTTTACACTTTATTAACTGCTTATTGGTTACGAAGATGAGTTGTTGTCATCTAAAATATAACTAAAGTTATTGTTAATAGTTGAATCCTAGTACATTTTTTATTAATTTGCCATTTAAATCAAAGTTTATTTATAAGGACTTTTTTTACGAACTTCTGTTTATTTTTATTGATTTGGAGCATTTTTTTATATACCACCTATATTATGAAATTGTTGAGTTTATTTCTACTGATTCCTATTATTTTCGTACTATTTATAATGATTTTCATTAAAAACTTTATTAGGAGGTATTTATTCTCCAGCTTTACAAAGTTTTTCATAAGCAGTCCACATATTTGGATTTAATTCAAGTGCCTTTTAAAAATGTTTTTATGCCTCTTTTTGTTTAAATTATTTTTCACATATGATTCCTTTAAATTTAAAAAATTCTCAGTTTAAATATAAATATTAAGAAATTTTAAAAAGTACCTAACAAATAGTACCCATATGACCCATTTGGAACTTATTCATTCATTTATTGTTATTGAATCGATATATTAGTATATGCATTATTTTAATAGGTCAAAGCCTTTTCAGCCTCTTATAATTTATTCATATTAATACAAACTAATGCAAACTTATACCTTAAATTGAATTTTTAATTTAAAATTAAAAAAATATTAATTATTAATCATCTTTTAAAATATTAAAATATTAAAACATTTATGTTTACCTATTTTAATCAGTTTAGCATTATTTTAATATATGATAAGCTTTATAATATTTATTTTCAGCCATATAACATTCTGCCAAAATGCTCCTTGTTTATTCTATATCTTTTTCTGCTAGTAGTCTCTCAGCCAAAAAAGAAGCATTAGAAGGAATATAATTTTAAAGACAGTCATAAACCGCTTATATTAATTATTATTCTAAAACTGTATATTATGGTTAATCTTGAATGTTTTAAGCCTCTTCCTCCATTTTTATTTAGCTATAAAATAATTTTTAGTGAATTTTTTTTTTTATTTTTTAGAAATATTTAATTTAATTTAATTTCTAGAAATTAATATATTTTAATGTGTTTAAAATTTTATTAATTTAAAATAATTTTAAATTAATAAAAAATCGAAATGTGCACGGTTTTTTTAAGAATTTTTTATACTAAAATTTACATTTCTAATATCAAAACTGTATTATTAGAAAATAAAATAATTTTAAGTCTTTACTTCGATATATTTTATTTTACTTTAACAAGAATAATTTTCATCTATATAATATTATATAATATAATTATTTTAAATGAAAGAAATTAATACTGTTTTTATAAAATATATTTACCACTAAAATATTTTTATTTATGTTTATTGGAATTAATGTGGATTATATATCTTAATAACTATCAAATAAATAAATATTTTAGATGCTTTATAATAAAAACTAAATAATATTATTATAAAAAATAAAATATTTATAATATGTAAAATACTATCATTAAAAAAAATGGGAAGGTTTGTATTAATTGCAGATAGGAGAAAGATAACAGTCAAAATTAACTTCAATTAGATTGTTGTAATAATTTTAGAAATATCCTTTGTTTGGAATGTATCGAGAATTGTAAATCAATTTTGGATGATTATTTTATTTAAATATACAATAAGTTACTTCAATTATTCTTAATTTAAACAAACTTATTAAATTTTTAGATTTAAAATTAGATTAATATTATAAATGTAAATTTTGTACCATGAACTGGAGTCCCTTTTTTTTAAGAAAAAAGAAAAATAATATAGAAAGAATTTTTAATTCTTAGAATTTTGGATCAAATACAAATAGGAGTAATTACAATAAGGATATAAACCAAATTATAAACATTGTTGATTAAATGGATCAAAAATAAAATGAAGATTAAAAATAACTTAAATGGAATACTAACATTAATAAGATGAATTTAAATTTTACAGATAATTAGATGTAAAATAAATAATAATTTTATTCATCTCAATATTACAGAAATAGATACTCATTACCAAATATGTAATAAAACTTGGCTTACAAGCAGCCTCCCATCATGAATTAATAATTATTTAAAGTTAATTAATTCCCAATTGGATTTTGTGTGCCAAGTAATTGATTTTTATATATGAATTTAATTATTGTACTAATGTAATTTATTTCGTTTTTTAGAATAAAAATCTGAATAAATAGTAAAAGAATTAGATATGATTATTAAATAAAAAGGAAATAATTCAAATAGTACAGAAAGAGGTCAAATGATATATTAATCTTAAAACTATCCTAAAATCGGAGAAAACTTGAAAACCACTATAAAGAGAATACCAGACCACAATATATAAGGTTATTTTAATTAGAATAATTAAAATAATTTTGCAAATGTCATATAATAATAGGATAAACCAGCAAATTAATAGTTAAAAGAAAATGATTTAATAATGCTACCACCATAGTAGAATTCCGTAGATTTTAGTCAATTAAACTATTTTTAATCAAAACAAAATTAAAATTAAACTGATATCTAATAATATGGGATTTTTGACGACAATTAGTATTTTTCTTAATAATTCGATAAAATACTTCCTTTCTAAGGTAAAGATATACATTAAAATATGATAACTAACAATTAAAATCATTTTCATACTCCATATTTATATGATTAAGACCTTAGTAATTAGAATATAAATAATAATGGTATTGAATCAAATTCATTATATAACTATAACCAATAAAATAATTTTAATTCATAAAATTTGAATACCAATGAAATATAAGAGAGAATTCACAGTTTAGATAAAAATTAAAAGGTTTATAAAGCCTTACTTAATAGATTTTAAGATATAATTATTGAACCTAGCGATTTTTTTTAATAATAAAAATAATGCAATAAAACCAGTCAAAATTAGTCAAATTCTAAAAAAATGGAAGATGAAATATATCTAACAAATCAAAATTAATTTATAAAATCAACCCAATCATATATAAATAAATAATAAGGTAAACAAACTTTTAAAATTATTATATAGATTTTAAGATATAGCATTATTATCAAAAATATTTATATTTTTTTATATCAAGAAAAATAAAAATTAGATAAAAATTAAGATTTTTTCTCATTTTTAAACTAATAATAATAAAATCATGCATAGTTAACAGAAGAATAAATATAAGAATAAAAAGATAGAATGATATATACCAAATAATTGAAAAGTAATACTAAAAATTACATTGTTTTATTATATTAATTACTAATTATAAATTATTATTATAGTATCATAATATATAAGAGAAAAGTCAGAGGGCACCAAAATTTTTGGAAAATAGTTTAATGAGTTATTTGAATAAATTGAAAAAGAATAAAAAAAAAATATTGAAAATATAATTTAGATATTTAGTAACAACAAATAAATGACGAAATTTTAATAAAAACTTCCTAAGGAGAATTTAGAATTATCATAGTTTTATCTTTAATAGCATTAATAAGCAAAATTATCTAAAAAAAGTTTTTCATTTTAAAATTTAGATAGTGTATAAGAAATATCAAATGACAATGAATCCATCGTTTCTAAATAAAATCAAACTCAAAATTTCAACAATATTTAAAGTTTAAATAATCACCAGAATAGCGATGATGATTAATAAGATTAATACTAATAATTATAAAACTATGATGAAAAACAATAAGTTGATTAAAATGAAAGTCAAAATAAATCTTCCTAGTAAAATGATAATATTAGCGAACATTCCTAATATTACTCCTTTTCAATGTATTCACCCTCATTTTAAATATAAACTTAGTAAATATTAGATAAAAATGATTAAAATAACAAATATATGTAATATAAATCAAATTAAATCACAAGTTCTAAATTTGATGACGAATAAAAAGATCAAAATACAAAAAATTTTAATACAAATTAAATTTCCTCAAATAGCTAAGATAATTTCGAATAATATAAAAATTAAAAAAAAATAATTCAAAATTAGAAATAAAAATTTTCGCCAAACTCATCAAATAAGATCCTAGAAAATTCTAATAAAAATAAATTTATTTCAAATAAAAGATTAAATCTAATTAAAAAATAATAAATATACAAATATTCGGAATTGTAAGAATAATTAAAGCCTCCGTAAAATTAAAAAATAAACAATTAAAATTAATAATTAAATTAGTTCAATAATAGTTAGGGCCAAATTTATTAAGAATAAGAAATTGAACAAAATTAATAATAAAAAGACAAATTTTTTACAGAAAATAAATCAAACAGAATTAATTATTTAAGATAATCTTTAAAAAATTTATAAAATAGAAATTCTGTCTTGCAATCTAAGCATGCTGACTAGTAATAACAAAGATCACTTAGCAGAGAATAAAAGCAAAATAACAAAAAATAATTTTCTTTTGACAATTATAAAAAATAAACTGAAAATTACAAAATACATCATTAGCTTCAAAATTAGCAGATTTGAAAATTATTTTATTTTTTTTTATAAATTTTCTTCTTTTTTTTAATTATTTATTAGAATCCATCAAAAATTTAATATATTTTTATATTTATATATATATAGTATAATTTAATTATTATTCAAGCATATAATTTAGTTTTTTAGTTTTTTATATTATTTTTAATCTTATTTTTTAATTTATATTAGCATTAAATTAAACAGAAATTGAAAATTAATACTTATCTCAATTAAATTATATATAAAGTAAATAAAATATAGAATTATCATCTTTTTTAGAAAATATATGTAATAGATAAAAATTAGAATATGTGTTTATGTTTGTAAAACTTTATTAAATTGCTTAAAATATGAATATTTAATAAAAATATATATTTAAAGTAATATCAAATAATATAGTAAATGTAATATTTATGCCAAGTGCAATTTTAAAAATTTTAATAGCTTAATTATTTAAAAAATTAAATAAATTTAGTATAAATCCTTTTTTAAGTATAAAATCTAATATTTAATTTGAGTTTTTTTTATTATTTAAACAATTTTTAGAACTTTAATTATTTTTAAAAATAAACATTTATATTATGCATTTTAATTTATATAAATATTCCTATTTAGTCCAAATGCAATTAAATTTTAAAAAAAGATATAAAGGAATGATAAATAACATATACTGTTTATTTTTAAAAAATATATTGTATCTATATTAAAAAGGATCCTTTTACTAAAAATTCTACACTTTTTTATGAATAATAATAGGTTTTTAATTAGTTTATTACCACTCCATTTAATTGCTATGTAATAGCTTATTCGATAAAAAAAAAATATTAGATGTTTAATTGCTAAAAAAAAGCATTTAAAAATAAAAACAAAATTAAATAAAAATTCCAATACTTAAAAATAGTATTAAAAAATAAAAAATTAGAAATATTTAAAAAAATAATGGATTCAAGTTACCGTTAAGATACTGAGCAGCAATTATAATAAAACAATACATCAAAAAGAGATTTATATGATCACGATTTCTCACCTAATTTATACGCAAACAACTCTATAATATCTCCGCAACTTCTAAAAAATACTCAATAAGACCAAATAAACTTAACATCTAATAATTAAACTTAATAACCATTAAATGATTAATAAACAATCAATGATTTCGACAATATAAATACAAGTGGAAACAAAAATTAAACGTAAAATCCGATAAAAGAAATTAAATTATTTAAAAGAAATAATAACAATAACAATAATAATAAAAATAATTTAGATTTAATATCACATAAAACAACAAAGCTGATTGAAACCAAATCTCCCTAAATTAAATCTTAATAACCAATTTAAGGTAAATTTCATAAAAGGAGCTCTGTTTTAGTTTCTCAGTCTGTTTTGCAAAACAACCTTGTAAACTAGTCTAATTTATTAAAAAAAAACAGGAATTCTAGTGTTCTTGGATATGAAAATAATTCTAATGTTATAATTGGTAAAAAATAAATGGGACTTTTAAAATAAGGGGTAAATTTAAATATACTTGCTAATCTTACAAATTAAACGAGTTTAAAAAATGAAGAAAATATTACTCATACTAATAATCTTAATGCCAGTTTAATAAATAAAAGCAGAAAATCTATAATGGTGAGGCAACCAAGGGTAATTTTTATAAACTTTTATCGCAATACATAATATTTACTATAATTATTCATAGTTTTTTTTAAAATAATTTTATTGTAAAATTTTACTAATTTTATAAATTTTTGAAAAATAAATTATCTTTTTTGGAAAAAATATTTTTTAATTTTATTAGCTATGATATGCTAGAATTAAAAATTAAATTGTGTTATTAAAATTATTTATTTAAATAGCTAAGTATTTTTCAGAAAATTACTGGATAAAAATAGTCCCCGAAACCCGAAATATAGAGAAATCTTCCACCTAAATGGTAGCAATAAAAGTCATTTTTTATTATAAAATATATCGCAGTTTTCATGATAAAAATGATTTAGTTAATTACAAAAAGAAGATATGTAAATTTAACTAAGCATTAGCTCAAAATTTTGAACGATTAAGCTTCTGACTATTTTATTATCAAATACGAAAACTTGAAATAAGAAAATCAAATTTCTTCTTTCTTGGAATTCAAAATTCAAGCATTGAAAATATACTAAAAAATTATAAATTTTTTTAAAAAAATTATGGGAAAAATTCTAAAAGATTAAAACTTTTTGATTATTCCTGATTCGCCAATTAATCTTATTTGGGACACTCTTATTTTAATATTACTTATAAGCAATTTTTTTTACCTTCCGATGAAACTTTGCTTCACCTTCAAAAGCGTAAATTTAAAATTTAGCTTAAATGATAAATAAATTGATAAATGAATAAATAAATGAATAAAATAAATAATTAAATAATAAAATAAGTAAATATTAACTTTTTTAGGACTTTAAAGTATCCAGTTGGATGTATATTATTATCGAATCCATTCCATAATGGGCCTTTTTAATGGACATTCTTGTAAATTTTAATACAGCTTATTATGAAACAGGAAAAATTGTTACAGATCGAAAAACGATTGCAATTAATTATTTAAAGGGTAAATTTATATGGGATTTTATCATAATCGCACCATTTATCATTTCTACGTACTTTAGTGTTCCCTATATAGATACAATTTTATTACTGAGATAAAAAAAGATGAGAATGATTATAAAATAATGCGAAGAATTAATAAATTTAAGAAACGAAAAAAAAGCGGCTTATGATTTATTCAAACTTATTTTAATCATTTTATTCGTTGCTCATTTCACTGGTTGTTTTTTTTATATGATTGGTTCTCTCGAAATCCAGGTAAATAAATTAAATAAATAATAACATATTTTTACAAATTTTTTTATATTTATACACTTTTTTATTTCTATTTAATAGTATGGGAAATCAAATACTTGGCTAAATTATTATGAATTGTAAGACCAGCCCTGGTCTGATTAATATTTTGTATCATTGTATTGGGCAGTTATAACTATGATTACAGTAGGCTATGGGGATATAACTCCTAAAACTACAATTGAAAGACAGTTTATGATTCTTACTACTTTGGTAAAAGCTTAAAAATTTTTTTATCATATAAAATTTAGGTTATTAAAAATAAAATTTTTAGATAAGTTGTGGAGTTTTTGCATATAGTGTTAATAGTGTAGGAAATATAATTTAGGCTATGTCTATCAGAGATACCGAATTTAGAGATAAAATGTCGTTATTAACCACTTATATGAGACAGGTATCTTTATTAAATTTTTATTTAAAACTACAAAATTAACTATAAATTTTTTAACTGAATTTATTTTTAGAGAGGTATGGATAAAGAGTTATAAATGAGAGTTAAAAATTATTTTGAATATATGCACGAAGAAAATATGAATGAGTATGAAGATGCAGAAAATATATTGTCAACTTTATGCGTTTCAATGAAATAAGATGTTTAATAAAACATTTACTATAGAGAAATTAAAAAATTTAAAATTTTCTATCAAAATTTTACTAAAGAATTTTTAAAAAAATTATCAACAAAAATGGAAGAAATATGGATGTAATATTTTTCTGATAAAATTTAATTAAATTTTAAATAATAAATTTATGAAAATAATCTAGGGGACCAGAGGAAATCATATATGAATAGGGTTAGCAATAAAATAATATTTATATTATATAAAAGGGAGAAATAGAAATTGGCATACAAAGTAAAAAATTTAAACAAAGCTATACTTAAACTTCATCTCAAATAAATTTACTACATAAAGGAGAGATATTTGGATAAGAAGAGTTTTTTAAAAGTAATTAAATTACCTATTTCTTTAATCATATTAATAATTTTACATATATAGATTCTAAAGCAAAATCTAATGCAAAAACCAATAATGTTGTTTTATTGATGAGACTAAATAAAAGTGATTTTTTAGAAATAATAAAGGATTTTGACTTAGATTTCGAGAAGTATTCCGTGATGAAAGATTAACTGGTTTATGATAATTCAACCAGTAAATATAATGAATTGAATGTCAAATGTTATTCTTGTTAATCCCCTTATCATCAGTTTTATGAGTGTAGATATGTTAAATTTGTTCCTAATAAATAAAAAATTCTTTATCGACACAAAAAGCTAGGTCTTAATCAAGATAGATATAGTACTTCAACTAGAGTAGATATGAGATATTTGGCTTTAAAAGATTATTAATATACTAAGCAATAAGCATTTAAATTTATGTTTTAAAATTTTGACCCTTCAGAATTTAATGAAGTTATGTAAAATTACGATATTTAAGAGGATAATTTGGAAAATATTTAAAACCAAAATAAATTAGAAATATCTGATTTCAATAGCGTAAACTCACCAGGCAAAGTTAATATATAATTTTCAAAAAATAATGGTATTTAAACAAAACAAAGAGCCAAGTCATCCTTTTTTTAGGAAAAAGATTTTAAATGCTAAATGAGTGTAAAAAATCAAAGATTTTCATAAATCAATAATCTATAAAGTAACATTTTATAATAGGATATTAGAGATAATTTAATATAAAGCGACTCATTTTCATCCTCTAGTTCTAATTCACATTCGAGCAATTCTTAAAAATCTGATGATATAAATTAATAAGTATAAAATAATAAGATAGAAAAATAAAAATCGGACGTTTAAATTATACAAAAAAACGATTAACAAATCCATGCATTTTAGGAAGACATTGGAAATTAAAATGATAGTTAAGAAAATATATAAATTTAAAAGTAATTATCACCAAAATAAATAGTTTAGTTCAGTTCTCCTAATGAGGGATATTTTTAATAAGTAACTGATAATAACGAAAAATCTTCAGAATCTATTTTATCTAGTATTTCTCAGTAAATTAATTAATAAGATGAAAATGAAAATTTTAGGAATAATATTTAGTCAATTTAAGAACTGGATAATGAGGATGACGAAGAGTAAAAAAGTCATAAAGAAATATAAAATTAATAAAACTAAATATAGGAATAAATAATGAATAAGTAGTCATTATAATCATCAATTATAAGTAGTAATGTACAAGAAAAAAATCAAGAAATGAAAATTAAAGGGGGTTAAATTTAAGAGGCTACTAAAAAATTAAATCAATAATAAAAAAAAAATTTATAAATTAGTGAAATTAATTTAAACCTGAGTATTAGTTAAGATATAAATTAAAAGGGTGAGGAATTAATTTCAGAATTGTATAAAAGTCAAAATAGTAAAGAAAAAATAAGATAAGCTAAAAAGAATAGTCTTATTCGTAAAAGAAATAAACAAAAAACGGTAATATAAATAATTTAAAATAATATTATATTTAAATATATCTTAAATTAATTTTTTTATTTTTGCAGGTAGAGTCTTTAGATTTTTCCCCTCGTTGTAAAAAATACTTACAATAAGCTAGCTTATAGGAGATTGATTCAACATAAAAGAAGAAAATTGACGCCCCTTTAATTTAAAAGGGAGAATCTCTTTTATCTTAAAATTCAAAGAATAATGAAAATAATTTGATAGAATTTGATTCCTCATAATAGAATGAATAAAATATTATCGGTGAATAGAATTCTAACCGAATGAAAAGAAACAATTGTTTGGATAAAAATAATAATAATAGTGACTAGGATATAGCTGTTGGAATTAATGAAAATATATAAACTCCTATTGAAATGAAGTAAAATGATGCTACAATTTTTTTAAAAAGAGGAAGTAGTTACAAAAATAGCTATATTAATTAATCTCATTCATCTTTGCAATTTATTAAATAAAAACCTAAAAAGCTTTCAGAAAGTTTTGACAATGATGAATTAAAATAAGCTGAATTAAGTTTGGAAATTAAGGATATGGTTTCTCCTTTAAAAAAGGACTAAATTAACAGTAAATTTATGCAATTTTAGTTCTTAGATGAAGTTAATGATATTTCACCTATATAAAGAAATGATATTTATAGTTTTAACGGAGCTTACTAGTAGGTAGAATAAAATGCCTATGTAAATTTGAACGGAAAAAATAATACAAATAAAGAAAATAAAGGTGGCAATTTAAATATATAAACCAATTTCTCCTAACTTGCGCATAGACCAAAAAATTTTTCGTAAGATTTTACTGTAAGGACAGAAAATTCTAGCAGCATTCATAGTTAGCCAGAATTTTTGAAAAAAAAAAATTTAAAAAGTAGATTTAATACAACAAATAATCCTTCCTAATATTCTCCAGATTATCAGCAAATGCAAGGAATTTAATTTGGCGAAAATCAATAGATGGTAAATCCCGCTTTACATTAATTTTATCTTCAATCTCAATCTAGCACTAGAAGAGGATCTTTATAAGTAAAACTTAGTTAAGATCCCAGACTTATGTAAAGAATGTCTTTGGGGGTTTAAAATAACGATATTTATGGCTAAAATTTTAATAATTAAAACATAAACGTATTTAATAATACTAAGTATGGCTCTAGTTAATATATAAACTCAAGATAATCAATTTACCCTACCGTGTAGAATTCAAAAAGAAATTCGTTTTTTATACCCAATTAATTTAATAACAATAATTAACCAAATATTTATTCAAATTTCTCATCTTTTAATTAAAATTAAATTCAAAATAATAACTATCCAAATATAAATTATAATAATTAAAACTTATCCAATGTAAATTTGGCACCTGCTTATGGATTGGTTTCGAACTATAGCAATGATAATAATTTGTCTTCAGAAAATCGTTTAGAATAAAAAGATTTAGATTTTGACGATGATGTATAATTAAAATATTACATTTAGACATAAAAAATTTAAATATGGAGTATATGTGAGAATTTTGATACGTATAAAGAATATAAAGTTTACTACCCCAAATAAAATATATCTTAAATTCTAAAGATACTGGAAAAAAAAAGAGAAAAAAAAGATTCTTCTAGTCCATAAAGATCAATTAAAAAAAAATATACCAAATTTATGAGATAACTGACAAAAAATTCCAATCCAAGTCCATTGAAAAGATTTAGAAGACAGACCTAAGAAGGTGTATTTTGCGAAGATAATAGTAATAGTAAAATTTTAGACAGATAATCATCTTCTAAAATTTTTAATTGAAATATTTGCTGTAATATGATTATAAAAATTTTAATATTATATTTATTAACCAATTCAATACTTTTTTATACAATAATTTATATGGTAAAATTTTTAAATTTTGTTTATAATATATCAACTACTCTATACTAAAAAATAATATAATTGTAATGAAATATATAACTAAATTAACTATTTACAAATTCAAAAATACCTTTAATAAATTCTAATTGATGTTATTATTTAAAATAATTAAATATTTAGATATTCTGTCTATTCATAATTTATTTAAATCAACAAATTTATTAAGTAATAAATATATAAAATTTTATATTATAAATTATAGAATTGACAACTATTTATAAATTATTATGTTATAATAACTAATTAATAAATTAATCCTATCATATATTAACTTTTTTAATTAATATTTTATATAAAATTGGATAATTTTTTCATCATAGATTATGTTACATTTCTAATTATTAAGATTATTATTGTAATATTTAGAGTTCATTTTCTAAATCTTATTGATAATTTTAAAATTATTATTATTAGCAATCACCTTAATTTTGTTATGAGTTGCCCTCTTAATATTCTTATTAGTAATTTTGTATTTAGGTCTAATTGTCGTCCTAACATGGTAGTTAATTTTAATTCTCTTCTTAATATTTATCTTTATTTTACTATTATAGACTATTATTTTAATTATTTTAAGCATTTTAAGTATTGTTTTTATCTTATTCTTATGACCAGTATTAATTATCATTAAATTTAGATGCAGCCCCTGAAGATTTTTAATTGTATCTTGATTTATTTGTCGAATCAGTACTAATTTCAATTATTTCAGCCGATTAAAATTTATTTTTAATAGAAATTGGGGTTTAATCATTACATTATTCTAAACTATTGTTCAAGTTTAAATTTTTTCCACTATTATTAATATTCACTCCATTATTTTCACTGGGGTAATTTTTGTTATTATAACTATTGTTTTTCGTGAATTTGTTACCATTACTATAATTAGATTATTATTCGTATTTAACTGAATTTTAGCTATTTTTTAAACTCTCTATCATTTATTTATCAATTTCATAGATGGGTACTTCTGGGTCTTTTTTAGGCGTTTTACTTGTGCTTGAAAACTTATTTGTCGAACTTCTGTGATGGTTCTGCTAATTTAATGAAGATAAATATTAGATATATTTATAAATTTATATTTGCATTTTATTAATTTAAAATAAAGGAATATTTTATACTATAAATGCTCATTGTTCTGAAATAAAATTAAACTTAAAAATATTATGATAAAGAAATACTATATTAAATATATATAATAAAGTTTATAGGTAAATAAAATTAGAAATTACTCTTTTTGAATATTATTGACTGTGGTTTCTATGTCTTCTACTTTCTTGAGATCTACTTCTGCTTCTACTTCTACTTTATGAAATGCTTTTTGACATTTATTACATATTATTTAATTAATTAAAATTAGTGAATTATTATTATTAAAAACCTCTATTTTTATGGTATTATTAATTTTTATTATTGTTCATATTATTGTATTGTCCATTTTAGTATTATTATTTGTCCTGATATTTATTATATCTCTGCTTATTATTATAATACTATTATTGTTACGAATAATCAACGCTATTATTATTTGAATTGAATTTTTAAACTGATGGATTATGGTGGTTATTATTGTTGTGGAATTTTTTTTTATAATATTATTGTGTCTAAGGCTATTATTAAAATTATTTAAATAAAACTTGACTATTATTATTGATACTGTTTGAAAAGCTATTATTTAGCTAATTATTTTAAAATTTCATGTTTTCTTTATTGCCTATTCTACCCTAATTATTATTTATATTTAGTTGCTCTAGGCTAGGAACATCAGAATTTGACTATACTGATTAAACTGAAGATTTATTTCTTGATGTTTTATTAGCATTATCTTCTTTTTGTTTATCTTTATCGATGTTTTATGTTTACTAATTATTGCTATTGTTATTATTAGAATTCTAACTTTAAATTTAGTTTTAACTTAAATTTTGCATAGTATTACTTTCTTGAGTCATTGAAATGTTTTATTATTCCACGCTTGTATTAACAGATTAATTTTAAGAGTTATTTCTGTAATAATTGTTATTGTGGTAATTATTATTATTATGATAGTGATTTCTTTAATTCTAAAAATTATTCTATTAATTTAATATAATATTAGAATTAGATCCTCTTTTTGATTAAAAGCTCATGTTTCTTCTTTAATTAGTTAAATTTTTTAATTGTTTAAAAATAAATAATTAATTTAAAAAAGTTTTTTTGATTTTTACTTTTAGTTTCTATTCATTTCTTACATATTTGGATAATATATAGTTTCATTTTAGCATTCGAAAGTATAATGCCCTAATGCCAAACATTTTGAGCATCTATAATTTGGCTTAAACATGAAACTTTTAGGTGGGAAGGTACTTTGACTAGAGTTATTGGTATTCATTAAATTTTTTCGTTTTTTTGTTTTTTGTTTTTATATTTTTGATATTTTCTTTACTTTTGCTTTTGAATTTTATTATGTAAATTGATTAAATGAGAGAAAAACACTACTAAATAGCTTTTATATATTTTAATAATTTTCAAAACAATTAAACCGGAATATTTAATTTTAAATTAAAATTAATATGATAGAATATTGTATTAATGAGATAAATATGGAATTATAATAAAAATTTTTAGATAATTACAAATTAAAAACTTAGAAATTTTATTTATTTATTTAATCATATTAACATACTTAAAAAATAAATCTCATTTTTTTTTTCATATTTCATTTTTATTTTACTTTATAATTTGAATTTTTAAATTATCAAATTAATTACAGTTATTTAATCAATTTTATAGTATTTAAAATATACATTTTAATATAGAATATAAAAGAAAAAAATTTGTAAAATATATATATAAAAAAAAATGGAAAATTTTAATTCCGATAATTTTAAACTTTACTTATTATAGTAATTTAATGCTATTAAACCCGTAACTGAAATTCAAATAATAAAATATAATTAACTATTTGGATATATAAGTGATTCTACAAACCAGGATTTATATTTAATACTAAAACCATTGCAAAAAGCTTTGAATAATTTTAAAAAATAGTGTGAAGATTCGTCTTTTTAAATAGATTAAATAACTGAAAAATAGGACAGATAAAAAAAATATATCTCAAGTAAAGAGAATGAAAATAAAAATCAAGAATAAAAAGAATAACAAAATAATTTAAAAATATAATTTTATAAAAAAAATGTAAAATTAAATGAAATTAATAAATTGACAGATGACATAAATATTCTTGAAAAACAATAGCAGGATTTAATAAAATAAATAGCTATAAAAAATTAAATATAAAGTACTGTAAAATTTAATAATTATAGCGACAGTTTATCTGATGTTCTTTAAGAATAGTTTTAATAAAAATCAAATAAATTAGTTGAAGCTTTAAGCAAAACAGTCAAATTTGTTATAGAAAATCCATCCTAATTCAATGAATAATAATTAAAAAAAGAAATTCTTGATAAAATATAACTAAAATGTGATAAAAATAATAATTTATAGTAGAAAGAGTAGGATATAAATAACCCTTAGCTTTAAGATGATTAGGAATTGTAAAATTAAATTAAGTAATTTATACAGGCAAATGGGAATTTACTTGTTCTGCATTTGATGAATATTGCAGAGGGTGAAAGTAAAAAAATATAATGTTTTTCTTAAAATTTGGAAACATCATTGTCAAATTTTAATCTAAATTAATCGGAGAAGACAGAAAAATAATAAAAATATTTAAGAGAGATAAAAGAAAAACACTTAAAGCAGTTTGCCGTAATTTTATTTAATAATTATTTTAAAAATAACGTTGATATAATTTTTTTTAATTTTAAAATTACTTTATTATAGGACAATGAAATTAGACTGCTAAAAATTGAAGAATAGGAGTAGTAGTTTAATGAATTAAAATAGAAAGTTTATCAAAAGCTTAAAGAATAAGACCATGTTATTTTCGAAAGAATGGTAAATTGTTTTGAAAAAGACCTTAAATTAATTGAAAAAAATTGTCAATTATAGAGTACTCAAAAATTAAATTCACAAATTAATCAGTAAATAATTTTAATGATATAATTAAAAATTTAGTTAATAGTTAATATTTATGTTTATTTTTATATAGAGAATTGATTTAAGTATAGTAGAATGCCGAAAATGAGACTTCATATTTTTAAAATAATTAAAATTTGATATAAGAGTAAGAAGAAACATTTAATCAAATAAAATAATAAATTAAATAAAATTAAAGTACATTTAAAGAGATATAAATATAGAAGATAAAAAATAATGATTTTATATATGATCATATAATTAACCTGGTAAATCAAATACTAACCTTGTTAAAAGAATTTCCAGAAATCTATCACGATTTTAAAGATTAACATATAAATAATAATTTGACTTAGTAAGACACAGAAATTTCTATTAAAAAAGCCGAATGCACTATAAATTTAGGAAATAATATAAATATTAATTATAATGAATTTAATAATGCACCATTTTAGAGAAATAAAAAATTTCTAGCAGAAATAATAGATAATTAAATTATAAATTCTATTAGTGGCGATAATTCTATAAATATAAGCACTAAATATGATGAATAGCTTTACCAGAAATAATAAATAGAAAATGCTTAAAAATATGAAATGCTAAAAATTGACGCGAAAGAATATAGTGATATTTCTAAATTAGAGCAAGAGAAAGCAAAAATAATATTTTAAGATTTGATTAATATGTTAAATGACTTGTAAAAATAACTTTAAAATGAAGCATAAATGTCAGGTGGTATATAATAACTATTTTAAAATAATTAATAAGAAACTATTACGAATATTACCGATATCCTAAAATTTAAAGATTCAAAAAATTTAAAATAAAAAATAGATGAGTTAAAATAAGATATAAGTCTATCATAAAATTGTTGAAAGCAATAAAATGTGCGATATTTTTATATTAATTATGATTTTATAAAATAAGTATCACTAATAATTTCCTTAAAATATCTTAATTTAATTATCTTATATATAATAAAAATTTAATATAATCTATTTTTTTATATAAAAAATATTTAATTAAAAACAAAAACATAAAATAAAAATTAAAATAAGATGTTTAAAAAACTGCCCAATTTAATATAATAATAATAAAAATTCTTTAATTTATAAAAATATAACTTTTCCGCTGATCAGTATATGCATACCTAAAAATGCATTGTCGATTTAAGCGTTACTCCCATGGGAAAAAGCTCATCAGTTTCTGAAGAAATGGTTTAAATCTAAAAAATTATAAAAAAATCTGGTTTATCTCATCAAATGCATGCTGAAGGTATTTTAATTTATTTAATTTTATATAATCATATTATATAAAAATAATTTTATAAAGGCACCAATATAGAAGGGGACTGGGATACTGTTTTTACAGTTATAAGAGAATGCCATGAAAAATTACATGAAAAAGGAATAGCACGAATTTCCAGCAACATAAGAATTAGCACGAGAACTGATAAATAATAAACAATATAAGGGAAACTTGACAGGGTTAACAAATAATTGTGAAATTTTGAAAAATAATAAATTATTATAATTATAATATATTAATTTATATTATTTTTGTATTTACTTCGCTTCATTATTTATATATATCATCCACTATATTCATTATTTATGATTATTTACTAATTTAATAAATAAGACACATTTATATCACAAATTAAATTACTAGAATAGTAGTTAATATTATAATTATTAGAATAATTGTTTATGTACAAATAATTTTATTGGCAGAATATTAAATAAAAAAATAATTTATAAATATTCTAATAATTTAAAACAATTAATATATAAAGAAGAAGAAATAAATAATATGTCATTTATAGATAAATGTATTGAAACTTTGAAAAATAAAAAAAGTTACTTGGACGAGTCTAGTCTTAGAAAAGTTTGCTAAATGGCTTAATAAATTTTAATTCATGAAGAAAATGTATAATTAGTATATACTCCTGTAACATTAGTGGGCGATATCCATGGTTAGTTTTATGATTTACTTCATTTATTCGAATTGGGTATTATAAATGTCAAACTTCGCATTTTTATTTTAAACTTATTAGTTAGATTTATTATAATATAAAATTTTGAAATCAGGAGGATAAATATAGAACGGTAATAAATACGTATTTTTGGGAGATTATGTGGACAGAGGTAGTATGGGAGTGGAAACTATGTCCTACCTTCTTTGTTTAAAAATAAAATATAAAGATCAAGTTACTCTTATTAGAGGAAACCATGAAAGTGAAAATATAACCATTCAATATGGATTCTATGAAGAATGTTCCAAGAAATATGGGAATTCTAATACAGCTCATAAGCTTTTTTAGTAGGTTTTTTAATATTTACCTATATCTTGCCTTATTGATGGGGAAGTAATTTTATAATATTAAGCTAAATTTATATAAGTATATTAATATCTTATAATAATTTTAAAAATTGTAGATATTTTGCGTTCATGGTGGACTTAGTCCCGAAATAACAGATATCGATTAAATAAGATTAATTTAAAGAAATTAAGAGTTACCAGATTCAGGACCTTTAGCTGATCTTATGTGGTCAGACCCGCAATCGACAAATGGGTTCACTGAGAGTTCTAGAGGAGCTGGTTATTTTTTTGGCCCAGATATTGTAGATTAATTCCTATATTAAAATAATTTATCTTAAATTGTTCGTGCCCATTAACTATAGTAATCAATCATATTATCATTTAGCTACATAAAAAACTTTATTTATTTAGTATAATGTTCTATTTTAGTAACATTTTATAATAAATTCATTTTTTTAAATTTTTAAAGCCAAAATACAGTAGTTTTTATAATTAAATTAAATTGAAGATTTATAATTTTTATATATATATGTAATTTAGTTAATTTTACAAATACATCATATTTAAAGATATATTTTAGTTAAACTAATAAAATTACATCAAAAATATGTTAGTATATTTAAGTATTATTAAATAAAAGATAAGAAGGCTATAGATATTAATTTGATAAAAAATTACTATCTGTATGGAGTGCACCAAACTACTGTAATCGATGTAAAAATGATGCTTCTATAATTGAGGTTAACGAAAAATTGGAATAAAATGTTATAATATTTTAAAATTCTGAAGAGTAGGAAAAAGTGGAAAACAATTACAGACATATTTTACCTTATTTTTTATGAATAATATTTTATTATAAAAAATCACAGTATAAATTATTTTACATATATAAAATTATTAATAGCTTTTATATTATTATAAGCTTAATTTACTATAAATTTATTAAAACTTTATAAATGCTATTAAATCCACATAATTAAACACTTTTTTTTTATAAACAAGTTTTTTTATTTTTTATAATTAAGATATGTTAAACTTTAAAAATATTGTATATTTTTCAATGATAAACTAAAGCTTTTGGTTCTTCATCAGAATAATCCTCATATCCCATTTGCCTTTAGTTAAAATTCTTATTTTACTTATTTATTATTTCCTAATTATCGCTTTAATTACCTTATTTATAACTATCTTCATCATCTGATGAATAAATAGCATTATTATTTATACTCCCATTTTAATATTTAGAATTTTGTTAAAAATCATTTTCTGTTTAAAAATTTCCAACTGTTTTCATTTTTACTAATTTTCTTGGATTTTTTTATGTTAATTATTATTATTAACCCAAAATATTATTTTTGTTATTATCTTTATTAACACCATGCATTTCTTGCATAATATTTAAATCATTTTCATGTTCGTTTATTTATTGCAAAGGCGAATTTATAATTTTTTACATTTTTATAACTTTCTTATTGGATATTTCTTCTTATTAATCTGATTCAAAACCTTAGCTTGATTGTGTTTAAGTTTTTTAAAGAACTAAAAGATTCTTTTTACTACCAAATTGATTAGTATTTCCATTTCTTTGGGTAATTTTATTATTTACTTTTTAATAATTTCTCTTTTATTAATCATAGTTATTTTTTACTACATTTGAAAAATTTTGTTCTATTTCATTAATTTGGTTTAGCTATTATTAATTTATAGGACTCAGGGAATTCATTTAATTTTTGAGAGAAATTTATTAATTTAATAATTAATTTTATCTTTCCAATTTCTCTTATATAAGTAAAACATTTTTTTTTTATTTAATATTTGCCGACGACTTAGATATTTATTTATTATTTAAATTACTTTATGAAATTCTATGTGTCCTATCATTTTAAATGTTAATTATTTTTTATCCAAATGTTTTTGGATTTTATAAATTAGAATAACTGTTATTCTTATTAATTTATTTTTGACTTTAATTAATAAAACTTCGACTTTTGTTTCTATTGTTTTATAAACTTTAATTAAAATTTTTTGATGCACTAGCAGTACTCAATAAGGAACTTTGATTATTATTATTATCAAAAAAATATTATTTGTTTAATTTAGAATTTTAATTTGTATTTTCTTTTTAAGAAATTAATTTTTTAGGACTTTATTATAAAATACTTTTTACGGGACTTTTTCCATAAGATGAACTGCTTTTTAGTTTTAAACTAGTGTTAAGCTTCATTTAAGACCCAACTTATATATTTAATTTTAATTGTGAATTTTATTAGTTTTATAGTGGTGATTTACTAAAAGATTTTTAGCATTTTAGTCCAACAAATCTTTCTAGAGGTTTTTTTTAGCTTTTTTTAATCGTTTATTCCAGATTAATGCTATGCGTTTTTTTTAATGTGGTATTCTTACTTTAGTTAATTATGTCTCCCTAATTCTAATTAACTCTTCTTTAACTGTTGTTTGAAGGGGAATATATATTACTCTTTTTTAATGGAGACGGGGATATAGATCTTTAGCTGTATTTTAATGGGCTTAAAGTAGATTAATTTAAATTCTAACTTTTTTTTAATGGCTTTATTGAAAAATTTTTCATTTGATCTATTTCCCTTTCTTTTTATAAATCTTTATATTCTTGTAAAAATTAAAACAAAAGGTGAGATTTCAAAATACCTTCTTATGATTTTTATTACCCTAATTTATCTAAGTTTTTTAATAAATGCTTAACTTTTGACCCAATCTTTTTAATTATTTTATTTAAGTTTTATAAATAAATATTGAATTAGTTAAATGAAATTATTTTACATCTTAATTTTTCAATCTATTTGGAGCGTCGTATACTATAACAGAAAGTAATTATGTCAATAGATGTTCCATTTTTCTATTTATATCTTTTTTTAAAGATGCAGCTTCTTTTTTTTATAACACGTCTTAGTACTAAATTTTTTTTGACTTAATTTGCTCAATTTCTTTTAGAATATAATCAGTTTATCCAAATATGTTTGATATTAATTGCTTATTCATATTTTTTTCTTTTTCTTTATATTCATTTTCTACTTAAATAAGTAAATTTTAGTCGGTTTAAATACCTTACGATTTTTATGTAATATTTTATGCATTGTATTCTCCCTAAACTTTTTTGAACTAAATTTCTTTACTTGTTAATTTTTATTAATAAAGTTATCCTTGCTATAAACTAATGATATCTTAATTACTTTGGGTACTTGCATCATTTTCCCTTTAAACATTTGCGTTTCCGAAATTATTTTATATCTGAAATAAATGAATTAAAAATTAAATATCACTTAAATTAATTAAACAAAAAAATTTATATTACTTGTTCGTATTATTGATCTTTATCAGAGTTAACCAAATTTTTATTTTTAATTATTTAATTTAATTATTTATTTGATATTCGACCACTTACTATATTAACTATATCTTACCAATGAACTTAATCAAAGTTTATCAAAAATTCTTCTTCTGTGATTAAACTTAAGTTTTTATCAGAATTTCTTTAAAATATTTATATAATTAATGATTAATAATTAATAATTATTTTTATAAAATAATATATATACCCATCATTTTATATATTGGCCAATTATCTGGCTATAGGTGCCAATTCTCTATATGTACATTATGTATTTATTAGCTAATTTTTAGATTATGTGATTGAATACTCTTCTAAATAATCTTAATTTATTGCCTTGATTTTTTATTCTTCAATAAAATCTTAATAACTCTTTTGTGAATTTAACTATCTTTTTATAATAAAAAGAATAAAAAAATATTTTATATTATTAAAATTATTTTTTTAAATTATTAAAAGAAATGATAATACCCACTTTTCATTTTTTTTAAATCACTAAAAAAATCTGTAAAATTTTCAGGACATAGTAAATTATTATTGACTAAATTTTATGCCTTATTAATGTTATCATTTTCTAAATTATTATTGTAAACTTGCTCACTAATTTCTTTGGAAATTTTTTCTATATCTGTTGGAAGGTTTCCTATATACTCCGGAATACTTTACTCTATATATATAAAAATATTTCGGTGAAATTTATAATTTATTAAATTTTTAAATTTGTTTCAATTAATTAGTGCAAATTATAATTACATAATTATTTATTGACTCTTTGCTCATTCAATTTTGCAAAATCATATTTACTCTTTGTTATTTAATTTTAATTGTTCTATAAATAATTCAAATTATTAATATTCTTAATTATATTTCCGACATCTCCTTAGTTTTCTTATTATATTTATTTTTTTAAAGAAAAATTGTCGTCTTTTTAATTAGATTATAGGTCAATCATTGATTTTTTATTTTCATCTCCAAATATAAATTATTTATTTAACTTAAGTTTATTTTATTACTACGTAAATTACGCTGAAAAATTACATGATTCAGATCTCTTATTTCTGAAATCCTTTAAAATTTCTTAAAATTCTCCTCTAATTTGTAAATCTTATGCTAAATTTTATTTATAATAAGAGTAACTTTATTGAAAAATTTTGCTGGACAAGTTTGCTTCATCTATATTCAAATAATTAAATTAATAATTTTAAAATATGATTATAATTATTATTTGAAAGTAATGTACCATCGTCCTTATAATAATTTAATAATTTTGGTATAATTTTTTAATCGGCACCAATTCCTAGCTATTATCCATTGTATATATATTATGTATTTTCGGACTCATCCTTTTCTCCTGACTCATTATTTTTATTCATCTTTTTATTATCAATAAATGTTGATAGAGGGTCTAATTCTAATTTTGATCTGATATTTTCCTTTCTTAAGTCTTTTACATATGATTCTATAAATTATAATAAAATTAACTAAATTTCTTAACTTAAATTAGAAAATTTAATAAAATTTTTAGAAAGTAAATACCTCCTTAGTTTTAGTATAATTTTAAAATTTCTGAATTTTCCATTTTTTAGTTTAATTTTTATTTAGAGCAATTTAACTAATTAATTACTTTAATTAAGTAAAAAATAAAATTTTATTAGTATTAAATTTTATATTTTTAAGTTAATTGATTTAATTATCAAATAAGCCGAAAAAAATTATTGGTGAAATTTTTATTGGAGTGTTAATAATTAACAATATTCGATTAAATTTTATTTATATAAATATATCACTTTAATTAATTCAAATTAAAAAAAATTTAATAAACTATAGAATACTAATTATTATTTTTAATATAAAATAATAAATATTATATTTGAAATGATTTATATTTCAATTCAATTAGTTAATGTTACACTCAAAATTCTAAAAAATACGTCAAATTTAATTATTTATACATAATCTAAATTATATTATAGATATATCAATTATACTTATAATGAAAAGGCTTTATTTTATTATTTATATTTTTTTTGCTACCATTTTTTTAGGTTTAATTAAAATTTTTAACATTTAAGCTTTAGGTCTTATATAAATAAAATTAATTTTATTCTGTATTTGATTTTTAATTTTTTAAAAGGCTGGAATTCATATCCATCTAACTATTTATATTATTTTATAATTTTTTATTCATTGTAGTATTATCATTACGAACGTATAAGCTAGGTGCACATTTTTTTTCATTTTCGAAAGAATTTCCTGAACTTTTATAAGGATGGAAAAATCTAAATGGTAAATTTTTATCTTACTCAGAATTCTTAGATTTTTGATTAATATTATGACTACATTATTCTCTACTTTAGAATTATTAATATAAAGATTTTCCTTACAAACTGTCAGTATTTTAGTTTACAAACTAGGATTTTTTTTATTAAGTTGCTTTATTAAAAGTAGAATTATTGGTTACTGTAGTTGACGGCCGACTCAAAATACTGTATTAATTAGAATAATAAGTGCTATTAAAGTTTTAATATTTTTTCTACTATTTTATAGACTTTTTAGCTTTTTTTTATGATTTAATAGGCTACTTTTATTATTTATTTTCCTCAATAATTTGTGATTGACGTTAGCTAATTATGTCTGGAAATCCAGAATAAGTTTATTTATCACTTTTAAAGAATTAAGACTCATTTTGTTTTTAAAATCCCTTTGTTTTGGTTTCTAAGTGATCTAAAATAAATTAAATAAATATATTGTAGATTAAAATTTAATTTTATATTTACTTTTATTAAAGTCAATATATCTTGCTTTAGGACTTATTAATTTAACTTATTCTAAAGCAGGTTACGATTTTCTATATCCTAGTAATGCTTATTATACATTTTTCTACGAAGTTTAAGGGCTTTTAAATTTAATTTACTTATTCATGTTTGTTTCCTAAGTATATTATTATAGTGATTGATTTTTTCTATGAGTACCAATTTAAAAAAAAGTTTTATTGTTAAAAATTTATTTATTAATATAATATTCCTATGAACATTAATTACTTTACCCCTCTAATGTTTATATTCTAGTGCCTGATATAATAGGACTTATTTCTGTTTACATAAAATTTTCCTTTTTATTATTTTTTGTGTCGATGATTAGTTTATTTTCCTTTAGTTTTTGAAAATTTTCTCCTATTAAATTTTAATCTTTTATATTCTATTATTCCTAATGCGGGAAAATTTATGATAGAATAGACATTTAGTTTTTATTGAATTTTTCTTTTACATAAAAATACGCTTACTTGTTGTATTACTTATGATTAATTTGCTAATCTTTAGCTTCAATTTTTTCTTTCTGATTTACATTATTTAACTCAAAATTACTATAATTAATAACATTCTTTGATATTTCTTGTTATATTAGTTATTATTATTGCTAATTTAAAGTAAAAATTTATTTTGTGGATTTTTTTATATTCTTTTTTTTATTTTCTGGTGTTTATTCCTGGTCAGTTTCTTGTTCTAAAAATGAATTTTATTCTAATTTTATTTTCTCTTAGTTCTATAATTACATATTTTTCGAGCTAATATTTTAAGTAACATTATTTATATTTAATAACTTTTATTAATTTTACTACTACAGTTTTAAGTTTTCTTTCTCTTAATTTTAATATTCTTGTTAATTTTAAAATTCAGACTAATTTTGGACTTATTATAAATTTAATTATTATTAATTATTTTAAAGACTATCCTACATTTATGAAATATCTGATTAGAAAGAAATATTAATATAGGTACTTTTTTTACAACCTTTAGAATATTAACCAGATTAGATCATTTCTAATTAGGAGTTATTATTACTATTATTACTTGTTACATCTTTTTTTAATCTGGAATATTAAACCGCATTGTTTATTTTACTTTTAAAAAATTTATTTCCATTCGAAGCTTTTTTAATTTTAACTTAAGTATCTTATTCATTTAAAATCTAACAAAAATATATGAGTATAAATATTATTATGTAAAAAAATGGAAGTAAATTTTACCAATTCTAAAGTTTTTAAATACTCCTAATAATGTTAATTGATTATTTATTCATAATCTAGAGTTTTGAATTATAAAGTATTTACAGGCACTATTCCGCATCTTCTACAACAACAACTTTTCCTCCTAGGTACTTTGAATGTATGATCCTTTTTATTTTTTTAAATTTAAATAAATAAATATCTATATAATTTACAATTTAATATAGTACCTTTTTTTTTAGTTATTATATTTATTAATTATATTTTAATTTATTTTCTTTTGATATTTTATTTGCTGTATTTAGAATAAGCTTTTAAGTAGAATTTTGATGATGGTAATTATTCAAAAATGAATTATTACTTTTTTTTGATTTTAATAATCCTACATATGCATTACTGGACTTCATATTATTATTTTAATGATTACGAGTAAGTGATTTCTATAAATGATCCTTATCTTGTATAAATTAAAAGGGATTTTTTTTTTAATTTATATTAGCTTAAGAATTATTTTAAATACTATTATCCTTAACAAGCAAGTTTAAACTTCCTAAAAAATTTAAAATATGTTTTTGTTATGTTTATCCATTTTACATACTATCTAATACAGTAGCATAATTTGTATTTTTATTATAGTTTAAATAATTCTAAAAAGCTTAAACTTCATATATATTGTAATTTTTTGCTTCAAGTTTTGCTTTTTTTTCATTTGCAATATCTTCTAAAGATTTAAATTTACTAGAATAAGAAAAACTTTTAGGAATACTATTTATTCTAACTCTTCCTTGAGTAGGAACTTTGATTTACTTAATAATGCCTATAAAAATAAATAATTGCTTGACTTATTAATTAGTTAATTAGATATATATTTACTTTATTTTGAGCGAAAATTTTAATTATTATTTTAAAAAGTCTAAACATATCTCTTTTCTACAGGTTCTTAAAAATATTTTTTTTTTATTAAGAGTTTATTATATAATTAAAAATAAAAATTTATAATTTTACGGTTATTAATATATAAATTTAACATTATTGAGTAATTTATACTAGAACTATAAATATTTATTTTATAAGATAAAAAAGAAATGATTTTTATGATAAATACCGTATTATTTTGAAGCTGCCATTGAAATGTCATCATGGCTAAGAGATGAAGTTGATAATTCCTTTAAATTATTATTTAATAATATATGATTTTTATTAAAAATTTAATTATATAAGCTATAATTTTTGAAGTTTTACTTCCTGTCCACTTTATGGAAATAAAATTTTTTTATATTTTAAGCTTTACGCCGACATACAAACAGCAGGCTAATATTTTTTATTATTTTATGATTTTTTATTTTTTTAATAATTTTAATATTATTAATTATTTGTTATATAATTATTCCAATTTTAAAATAATATTTAAACAAATTTATTATTTTTTATTATTAAATGATATTCATAGCATAATAATTCATAATATCACAAAATTAATAATATATTTATTATTTAATTTAATTTATGATGTAGGTTAGATAAATATTATTGTAAGTGATTTTTACATAATAATTAAATTGATTGAATTATTTATTTATTACCAAAATTAATCTTATTTATTTTTAAATTAATTTCTTAGATCATTATTTTAATATCACTAAATATATTTAATAATGATTACTTTTATAATTTAAACTATTATAAATATATTGTTTAAAAGATGGTATATGAAGTAATAAAATTGATTTTAATTAATTTTAGAAAAAATTTAAGATAACAATGTAATTTATATCTCATTAAATAAAAATATTTAAATTAAAGGTAAATTTTTGTGAGTTAAAATAATTCTATTAAAAATTTCATAAATCAACTAATTGATTTAAAACATAGTTTTAGCAACATACTAAAAATTTTAATTTACCTTTAAAAAATCGAATTTATTAATAGAACTAAAATTATATATTAGTATATATTTTGCTAAATTCGAGTTTAAAATAAAAAGTAATAAATTTGTTTCTCAACATAAAATAATTATCTTTCAATATCCCATTTTTTATATATAAAAGATTTAAATATAATAATTAAATAATATATAACTATTATTATTATTGTTATATTATATTTAATTAAAAATCAATAATAATTTAAAAAAA